>CAUYUJ010007835.1:0-44132 GCA_963575745.1 Prorocentrum cordatum
ACTACTACTACTACTACTACTACTACTACTACTACTACTACTACTACTACTACTACGACTACTACTACTACTACTACTACTACTACTACTACTAACACGATTACGACTACTACGGCTACTACCACCACCACTTTCTACGACGACGGCTAGTACTACTAGTATTACTACGACATACAAATGGCACGGGTACGACGACTACTACTACGACGACGACTACTACTTCTTCTACGACTAATATCGCTATTACTCTTACTGCTACGACGAGTAGTGATACGAGTGCTACCTTGCTACTACTGCTACTACTACTACTACTACTAGTACTAGTACTACTAATACTACTACTACTACTACTACTACTACTACTACTACTACTACTACTACTACTACTACTACTACTACTACTACTACTACCACTACGAGTATTATTACGACTGCTACTACTACTACTGCCACTATTACTACGGCTACTATCACTGCGGCTACTATTACTACTACTTCTACTACTACGACTACTACTACTATTACGACTACTACTACTACGACTACTGCTACTACTACGACTACGACTACTACTACTACTCTTACTACTACTACAAACGGTATTAATAATAATAATACGATGTCGACGATGACTACTACTATTACTACTACTACTACTACCACTACTACCACTACTACTACTACTGATACTACTACAACTGCTACTACTACTACTCCTACTACTACAACGACAACGACTACTATTATTTCCAGTACAACTTATTACTACGACGACGACTACTACCACTACTGCGACTGCTATTACTACTTCTACTGCTACGACTAGTACTAGTACTAGTACTACTAGTGCTACTAGTTTTATTACTACTACTACTACTACTACTACTACTACTACTACTACTACTACTACTACTATACCTACTACTACTACTACTACTACTACTACTACTACTACTACTACTACTACTACTACTACTACTACTACTACTACTACTACTATTCTACTACTACTACTACTACTACTACTACTACTACTACTACTACTACTACTACTACTACTACTACTACTACTACTATACCTACTACTACTACTACTGCTACTTCTACTGCTAGTACGAATGCTACTACTACTACTACGACGACGACGACGACGACTATTACTATTAGTACGACTACTACTACTACTACTACTACTACTACTACTACTACGACTACTGCTACTACTACTACTACTACTACCACTGCTAGTAGTACTGCTCCTACGAATCTTATGCTTACTATTACCACTACTATTATCACTACTATTACTATTACTACTACTACTACTACTACTACTACTACTACTACCACTACTACTACTACTACTACTACTACTACTACTACTACTACTACTACTACTACTACTACTACGACAACTACTACTACAACGACGATTACTACGACTTGTACTACTACTACTACTACTACTACTACTACTACTACTACCACCACCACCACCACCACTCCTACTACTACTACTACTACTACTACTACTACTACTACTCCTACTACTACTACTACTTCTACTACTACTGCTATTATCTAGCATTAGTAGTAGTTTTTAGTTCGAGTAATATTATCACGCTTTTTGTAGCTACTTGTCCTGACCTCTTGATCCTGGGGCTTCCCCTCTCCGTCCTCCTTCCGTGTTCTCCCCGTCGTCATCTTCTTCGCCCCCAGAGTCTTCCTCACCCTCCTCCTTCCCACCAGCCCGGCTCCTCCTCCCCCTCCTCCTCCAGCTCCTCTCCCTCCTGGCTCTTTTTCTTCCTACTTACATATCCCCCCTTGACCAGCAGGAACCGGCGCCGGCGGCCTGGAGATGAGGTCTATCGCGCCGCTCTCAGTAGCCGCGCGCCGGCATTGGGGCGCTGTTTCTGCTTCTGCGTGCTCGTGTATATGACGCGTCGCTTCTCGTGGCCACACACGGGCCTTCTACATGTTCGGAGCTCCGCGACAGCTTCCAGCAGCGCATTGTCATTGTGTTGTTTTCTGTTTCGTTTCCGTCCTTTGCCCTCCTCCGCACAGAAACTCCGAGGGAGGAGGACAACATACATTGAGCCTACAGTTAGCAGCGTCTAGTCGTCATGATGGAGATGCAATCTCCTCTCCTTCTCCTGTCCATCCTTTGCCGTGCATCTTATGCGCGCTTTCATCCACTGTCTGCGCAGCTGCTAAGGCTGGCGGCGTCGCAGCTTATTTCCAGAGCATGAATTACACCATGCAGGATTCGCCACAGAAGGCCAGTTCGATGATGGGGGAGTCGAGAGGGGGCAGGAGCAAGAGGAACCCCTGAACCTCCGAAGAACCTTGTAGGTCGAACCCCACTGGGATCATTTGAAACCCTCCTTCTCAATCTCCTTTCCCCTTCTTTTCCTCTCCCCTTCGTTGTTTTCTTTTCTTCACCCGCACACTGCCATCACGGATGGCCAGCCCGACGCTGGGGAGATAGAAGGGGGTAGATGCAGGAGGGTTGCGACAGGGGGATGGACGATGTGCAAATTTGGATGAGTTGTTTGAGGAGGGTTTGCGATTGTAGGGTGGTTTCGGCCCACGCGCAATTGGTAATGAAGCGAATACCGCCGATGGTTTGTTCGATCATCGTCTAGATGTGGCCGTTGTGGTGTGAGTTTTTTTGCGCAACATGGAGGGTGCCGCAGGCGATTCTGATGCTACGGTCGGGATGCACGAGCAGGCAGAATGTGTTGAATAGTTGCTGGGCTCGCCGTCGCATCGTAGGCAGTCTGGCAGCATTCGGGCGCATCGATACGATATGGCAGGGTGGCGCTGCCCTAGCGGTCCACGGCTGCTTCGCTGTTGGTCGTCTTGGAGTCTTACCATGGTCTTCTTTTGGGCCTCATCGGTGGCCTTTTGGGCCACTTCTGGAGCCTTTTGTTGGGGGCTTGTGTCACGTCTTTCTGAAGGTCGTCTTTGGCGCGACGGCTTTACTGAGCTCTCCGAAACAGTTTCGTCCGAACCATCTTGGGCATGATATTGGGGCCATCTTCGAGCTTCACTGTGTTGTTTGACCGTTGCACCGTTTTTCCCGAAAAGGGCTTAGGCCCAGGGTTCTCTTTTAGAGGTTTACCCCTGGACCTGACTTGAGGTGGGCCGGTGGAATTATTCCCAGATAAATATCGATGTTGAGGTGGGCCAGCGGAATTATTCTTGAGGCCGTCCCTAGCGAAACGCTTGTGTTTCAGAATTTGTTGAGGATGTCTCGAGCGAAACGCTTGTTTTGTATCATAGCTTGTCCTCTCCTGGGGACCTGAATTCAGAGGATCTCTCAAGTGAACTGCTTGTTTTCACGTGCCCAGGTCTTGAGGATGTCTCGAGCGAGACGCTTGGTTTCACGCCTCCAGGTTGCCCAGACAGATGTCTAGCATGAGGATTTGTTGAGGATGTCTCGAACCAGAGGCTTGTTTTCACGTGTCCAGGTCGCCCAGGCGGATGTCTAGCATGAGGATGTGTCGAGAAAGTCTCGATCGAGACGCTTGTTTGCACGTGTCCAGGTTGCCCAGGCGGACGTCTAGCATGAGGATGTGCTGAGAACGTCTTGAGCGAAACGCGTGTTTTCACGTGTCCAGGTCGCCCAGGCACAGCACAGCCCTCGGCACGGTACATCAATATCGATACCCTTAGCACTGCAGCCTGGCATGTTGCCTGGCACGTTCCGCGGAGCGTCCCGTGGCGAGTCCCCCTGGCACGTCGCGCGGTGCACGTCCATTGGCACGTTCCGTAGCGCGTCCCCTTGGCACGTCCCGCGGTGCGTGCCCATGGCACGTCCCTTGGCACGTCGCTTGGCGCGTCCCTTGGGACGTTCCGCGGCGCGTCCTCCTGGCATGTCCCCCTGTCAATTAGCTCTGTGGCAGCTACTATGTGCTGAGGCAGCTCGAGCTTACGATCCAGATCAGTTCGGTCAGGACTCGGATGCAAAGGAGGACTCGATCCACAACGCTATAGAGCACAATCGCGGCATGGCACATCGCAGTTCAGCACAGCGCAGCACAGCACAGCCCTCGGCACGGTACATCAAAATCGATACATTCAGCATTGCAACTTGGCACGTTCCGTGGCGCGTCCCGTGGCGAGTCCCCCTGGCACGTCGCGCGGCGCGTCTCCTGGCACGTCCATTGGCACGTCCATTGGCACGTTCCGTAGCGCGTCCCCTCGGCACGTCCCGCGGTGCGTCTTCGTGGCACGTCCCTTGGCACGTCGCCTAGCGCGTCCCTTGGGACGTTCCGCGGCGCGTCCTCCTGACATGTTCCCTTGCCAACTAGCTCTTGGCCAGCTACTATGTGCTGAGGCAGCTGGAGTTTCAGATCCAGATCAGTTCGGTCAGGACTCGGATGCAAAGGAGGACTCGATCCACAACGCTATAGAGCACTATCGCGGCATGGCACATCGCAGTTCAGCACAGCGCAGCACAGCACAGCCCTCGGCACGGTACATCAAAATCGATACATTCAGCATTGCATTTGCCCGTCGCCCAATCAGGTGTCTCTGAAACGTTGCCATGCCTTACATTTCTAGATTCCTTTCCGGGTTCGTGGGTCGATCATGTTTTTCTGGCAGGCTTGGAGGGATTATGGGGCCTCATGATGCCGTATTGGGGTGTGGTGTTTTGTGGGCCCATATCAGGCCGAGAAGTTGCAAACAGGACATACGTGTGTTGAGTCTTCTGTTGTTTAAATGTCTTGGTCTGCCATGGAATTGTTGCAGTGTTCCTTGTCCGCCGCATGATGCGTCATTTTCACTTGGGCGGGCGGTGGTGGGCCGTCTTGGGCCACTCTTGGCAAATATTGCAGCCGTATCGGAGCTGAGGAAAGCGCTCAGGAACAACACTCTGGCGGTGATCTTATGCAAGGGAAGGTCTTAGAAAGCCGTGCAAGCCCTGCCAGACGGCTAACCGACGCTTGAGCAACGCGAGGGGGTGAGGATAGGGAAGAGGAAGAGGAGGAGGAGGAAGAGGAGGAGGAGGAGGAAGAAGAGGAGGAGGAGGAGGAGGAGGAGGAAGGGGAGGAAAAAACGCAGGAGGACGAGGAGGAGGAGGGGGAGAGAAGAAGGAGGAGGAGGAAAAAAGGGAGGAAGGGAATGAAGGGGAAGAAGACGTGGGGGGTGGACGAGAGGAAGGGAATGAGAAGGAAGGGGACGACGAGATAAAGGGAAGGAGGAGGAGGAGGAGGACGCTGGAGAGTGGATTCGACGGACCTATTTTCGACTGTTTTAGGATGTCCGTGCGGGTTCTTCGGATCGGCGCTGGACCCCCTTTGGTTGCGCTCCTGGCGCCGCCCCTGGCTCGCTCCGCGCGGCAGGGACGGGGTGTCCAGCGCCGATCCAAAGAAATCTGCGCGGACCTCGGAGTTTTTGTATTTGTGTCATCGTTTAGTTCTCTACTCACGGCCACCTCGCCTTCCGTTCCGCGCTCGCGCGCAGCCACGATGTGTGTTCCGCTCTGCCCAGAAGTCGGCCTCGCGCGTGTTTTGTTCGCTGCCTGCAGAACGCTCCAGCCCCGTAGCTCCAGGCCGCCCCGCGAAACGCGTGGAGGAGGGCGGGGGCGACGCAGCCGAGGGGAGGAAGGAGGCGCGGCCAGGGCAAGATCCGCTTCGTCGGGAATTTGCAGGGCTCCGTCAGCCAGGCGAGCAGCCCTTTGCCCTCGCCGCCCTCGCCGGCGCGCGCCCGGGCGTCCTCCTCTCTCCTCCCCCTTCCCTGCGCGCGGGGGGAGGAGGGAGGGCAGGAGAGTGAAAGCGGGCGGTATCCTCGCCCAGGGGTCGACCTGAACGGTGTTCGCGCGATTTCGTGGGCCGTTTCCGTTCCGCCCTCGTTGTGCAGCAGCGGCGGACTGAAGACAATAAACGAGGGGCACGAGAGCAACACGACAGCGAAGAACACTGCTGCTTGGGTCGATCCCTGTCCTCGCCGCTCTGCCGTCTCTTCTCGGCCGAGGAGGAGGAGGAGGAGGAGGAGGAGGAGGAGGAGGAGGAGGAGGAGGGGGAGGAGGATGAGGAGAGATAGGGGGAGGGTGGAGGAGGAGGGGGAGGAGGGAGGAAGGAGGAGGAGGGGAGGGAGGGGAGGGGGGGAGGAGGGGAGTAGAGTGGACGGGGCGGCAGACCCATCTCGGGCAGCGGGAGCCCGACGGGGGCCTCGCGGGAGTGGCGGCGCCGAGGCCCCGACGGGCAGCCTGAAGGCCACACTGCCGAGGCGGGCACCGTCGCCCGTGGGCTCGCTCCGCCTGCTCGGGGCTGCCAGCAGGCAGGGGACATCGGGGGGATCACATATATACACAGGTACACATATATACATATGTTTATATATATATATATAGATATAACATATATATATATATATAGATATACACGTCTACATATATATATATATATATATACACATATGTTTATATATATACACATATATGTGTGTATATATATATATATTTATATATTCCTCTTCCTATATTTTTATAAGCCTGGGCGGGGGGAAAACCCGTCCCCCCTCCCCCCCCCCCAACCGGACTCCCGGGATCTGGAGCTTTGGGACCCTCCGGACGGGCCTCGAAGCGGTTCCCGGGCCTCGCAGGGCGTTTTGCCAAGCCTTCCCAGCACACCTAGGGCGATCGGAGACGTCCCAGGGACCCCCAAGACAGCACAAGAGCGCTCCAAGAGTGACCGACGTGATCTCAAGATGGCCCAAGAGGCCTCCAGGACGGCCCCAAAGAGGCCTCCAAGAGCACTCCCAAGAAGGCCCTCAGAGGCACAAATGATTGATTTTCTGTGGGTTTTTGGTGAATTTTGGGGTTCTCCTCTTTTCGGCTTCCCGACACTCCAAGACGGCGGTCTTCTGGGTGTCCGAAGCCGCCTGGGAGGCTCCCAAATCGCCCCACAACCATCCGAAAGGGCTTCCAGGCAGTCCAAGCGAGCCCCAAAACGACACAACACGGGTCCAAGATGGCCCTCAGAGAGCCCCATGGCGGCCCAAGATGGCCCAAAGACACCCTCCGAAGCATTCCAAATCGTGACCCGGTCGTTCAGGGAGACCGCGGTTGGAGGCAGGGTGGCCCGAGGAAGCCCCCAGAGGCGGCCCCCAGAATACGCCCTGGAGGCCTCCAGAAGACCTGATGGAAGCCTGAAACAACTTTTGTGAGGCCCCCAGAGGCTCTCCAACGAGGAGCCTCCGCAGAAAAGAGCTGAGGAGGATGGCTAAAATAAGGACAAAGAAGCATGGAGGAAGGATAGCGAATAACATTATTATAGCGGCGATGCCGGAAAACGCAACAAAGAGTTATCGCTAACTTGTCGATTTCACCTTCCTGCTATTCCGCCTGCGTACCAAACTTCAAAGGCCAAGGTGCATGGCGCGAAGCGCCACTGCAGTCTTGTATATATAGATATATACACATGAGTAATATATAGATGTGTATACATATATATATATATATATATATATACATACATATATACTCACGTTGCCCCGGCAACCAGGGCTCCCAGTTTGCGCCGGCGCCGAACACGCTATTTGAAGACGCTATTCCCTGTGACGACGCGTCCCTGTGATGACGCTATTCCTTGTGAAGACGCTATTCCTAGTGAAGACAGTGAACAAGACGCTATTCCGTGTGAAGACGCTATTCCGGGTGAAGACGTTATTTTTGGTGAAGACGGTGAAGACGCTATTCCAGGTGAAGACGTTATTCCCAGTGAAGACGCTATTCCCGGTGAAGAAGCGTTCTGCGGACACAGACAGCACTTCCTCTATGAAGACGCTATGCCCTGTGAAGACGCTATTTCCGGTGAAAACGCTATTCGGTGTGAAGACGCTATTCCGGGTGAAGACGCTATTTCTTGTGAAGACGCTATTCCGGGTGAAGACGCTATTCCGGGTTAAGACGCTACCCTGGAAGACTGCGTCTAAATAATTAAGACGCGTTCCGTGTCTAACGCGCTCTCGCTGCAGCGGGGGCAGAATTTCAGCGATTAGGGCAGGATTTAAGCACCCGCGTGTCTATCGCATTCTCGCGCAGGCCCCGTGCATGAGTGCCTAAATCGTGTCTAAAGATCAGACGTGTCTAAAAAGTTGATCCGTGTCTAACCGAAAGTGTCAAAATCGTGTCTAGCTCGTGTCTAAATGTATAGAGGCCCCCAGAATACGCCCAGGAGGCCGCCAGAAGGCCTTAAGAAAACCTGACGCAACTTTTGTGAGGCCCCCAGAGGCTCTCCAAGGAAGGGCCTCCGCAACAAAAGTGCTGAGGAGGATGGGGAGAATGCGCAGGGTATGGCGAACATGAGGAAACAGAAGCATGGAGGAAGGATGACGAACAAAACATAATTACAGCGGTGATGCCAGAAAAGGCAACAAGGAGTTATCGCTAAATTGTCGGCACGACCTGCCTGCTATTCCGCCTGCATGCCAAACTTCAAGGACCAAGGTGCATAGCGCGAAACGCCACTGCAGTCTTGTATGTATATACATATATATATATATATATATTTATATATATACGTTGCTTTCTCCCTTGACCACGCGAGAAGGCCTTGTGGGATGGCGAGTGGGGTCGAGCGCCCGCGCCGCCCGCTCCGAGCGCAGGCGCTCTACCTCACCTTCGTGCTGTTCGGCGCCTTCGCCTCCGCCGGCATCGTGCTGCAGGCCCCCCCGCGGCGTGGCCCGCAGCGGGGTGGCCGGAGGAGGAGGAGGAGGAGGAGGAGGAGAGGAGGAAGGGAGGAGGAGGAGGGAGGAGGGAGGAGTGAGGAGAAGGTAGGAGGAGGAGGACGGAGGAGCGGGAGAGGAGGGAGGAGGGGAGGGAGGAGGGAGGAGGGAGGAGGGAGGAGAGAGGAGGGAGGAGGGAGGAGGGAGGAGGGAGGAGCGAGCGGCGCTCTCCGCCTCGTCTCCCGCAACCTTAAGTCGGGCCTGTCCCCCTACAGGGGGAGTTTTCGACGAACAATAAAGAATACCCCAAAAATAATCAAACAATAATCCCAAAATAGCCCGGGGACGATGCTTGGGGTATTTTTGTTGCCTTTGGGGGGCATTTTTGGGGTATGTTTCATTTTTTGTTGAAAATCCCCTTGTAGGGGGACACGCCCGACTTAACCGTAACCCCACCAGCCAATCCAGAAAACGATGCCCAGAGGAATTGCCTGCCTCGACCAGGGAAGTGGGCAGCACGCAGAGAGGCCAAGACGGAATTGGAAGCGTCTAAGAGCACGAGTTCTATATACTCGATCAACGATTAAACAAATTATGTGCTTTATGTAGCAAGACAAGCTCGAAAGTTGTATGACAACGCCGTGCTCTCTGCGGAGGGAAAACTCTCACGAGCATGCACTTCGGGAGGTCCGCGCGGATTTCTTGCATCGGCGCTGGGATCCCCTGGCGGCGCCTCCCGCGCCGGCAACCGGCGCGCTCCGCGCGCCAGGGCCCGGCCGGGGCCAGCGCCGCTCCAAGAAAGCAGCGCGAAGCTTGGAGAGCTGCTGTTTATGATATCGTCTGGTCCTCGACCTCTTCGCCCTTCCGTCCCTCCCCTCTCTCATCGTTCTCCCTCCTTCCCCGCTCCTCCTATTTTTGTCCCTCCTCATCAGCCGGGGAAGGGTTCTCTGGGTGGGGCGTTTGTCGGGACAGGCTTGGCAGGCTTGATGCTGCCACCGAACTTTGGAGAGTTGTTGTTTATGATATCGGAGGTGAGGGGGTGAGATCGAAGTGGAACGGAGAGCCCCCCTACCGGGAAAAATCGATTTCGGCTTCGTGCTCGTGCGTGCCGTGCGTGCGGGCGAGGCGAAGCTGCGTGGGCGGGCGAGAGGAAAGTCTCCCGTGGCTGAGGCGCGGCCGGACCAAATGATTCTCCACCGGGCGGCCGGTGGCGCGCGGTGTCCCGCCGGTGTCCCGGTGGTGTCCTCTGTGGCTGAGGCTCGGCCGGACCAACTGATTCTCCACCGGGCGGCCGGTGGCGCGCGGTGTCCCGCCGGTGTCCCGCCGGTGTCCCGTCGGTGTCCCGTCAGTGTCCCGATGATGATGATGTTGATGATGATGATGATGATGATGATGATGATGATGATGATGATGATGATGATGATGATGATGATGATGGTGCTGATGATGATGATGATGGTGATGATGATATCGATAGAGAGACCGAATGCGATATCGATAGTGAGACCAAATGTGAGATCGATTGTGAGATCGATTGTGATATCGATAGTGAAATCGATAGTGAGACCGAAAGTGAGATTGATTGTGAGATCGATTGTGAGATCGATAGTGAGATCGATTGTGAGATCGATTGTGATATCGATAATGAGATCGATAGTGAGACCGAATGTGAGATCGATTGTGAGATCGATAGTGAGATCGATAGTGAGATCGATAGTGAGACCGAATGTGAGATCGATTGTGAGATCGATAGTGATATCGATATGAGATCGATAGTGATTGAGACCGATTGTGAGATCGATAGTGAGACCGAATGTGAGATCGATTGTGAGATCGATAGTGAGATCGATAGTGAGGTCGATAGTGAGACCGAATGTGAGATCGATTGTGAGATCGATAGTGATATCGATAGTGAGATCGATAGTGAGACCGAATGTGAGATCGATAGGGAAATCTATAGTGAGACCGAATGGGAGATCGATAGTGAGATCGATAGTGAGAGCGAATGTGAGATCGATAGTGAGATCGATAGTGATATCGAGAGTGAGATCGATCGAGGGCGACGTTGGTCCCTCCCCCCCCCCCTCACCTCCTTATCACCCGAAGGGTGGTCGTATAGGTAGTCTGGTCTTCGACCTCTTCGCCCTTCCGTCCCTCCCCTCTCTCGTCGTTCTCCCTCCTTCTCCGCTCCTCCTATTTTTGTCCCTCCTCATCAGCCGGGGAAGGGTTCTCTGGGTAGGGCGTTTGTCGGGACAGGCTTGGCAGGCTTGATGCTGCCACCGAGACCCCTGGAGTACACCCTCCCCCTCCCGCACCCGAGCCGCCAACGCCTGACTGTCTTACCCTTGGGAGGTTGGGCGCCAGACCGCGCGGGGTGGAGAGACGTCGTTTATACCGATGGTTCGGACTTCGGCAACCGAGCGTCCGAGTGCGCACGCTATGGCTGGAGCTGCATACAGGTCGACACCAGAGGAGTCCCCATCCGCGCTGCGTATGGGGGGCTCTCGGGCGAGCTTCGGTTGGTTGGCCGCGCGGGGCGACTGGCAGGGTTCCGAGCGCTCCAGGTGTTCCTGCAGATTCTGATGATCGTGAGTGATCTCCTGAATTTCGTCGACAAGGGGGGCGGTTGGGACCCCATGCTGGCCTCCGCGACGGGCATCTAATCATGTGGGGGGATGTCGAAGGCCCTTTTCCAGCAGAACCGATGCCCTGAGTTTGTGTGGAGACGGTCGTCGAAAGAGGAGTGTTGGTGCTCGATGCCTCCGGCAGCTCTTGGGCGGAATTGTTTGCCTGGTTAGGTGCATGTGGACATTGCGGTCCCACACGGTGCCGCCCGCAGCTACAAGTCGATCCTGGACTCTTCTCGTCCGCGCGCGCGCTTCTTGGGCAAAACGCTGCACGTATCGCTGAGATCGGGCGATGGAGCCTCGCGGCACGAGGGCAGCCGGCGGCTCTGCTGCCGCAGTGGCAGCATCGTTGCGCGCTTCCCTGCCACTGGCGAAGTGCGGCGCCGAGAGCGCAACAGCTCCCTCCTCCTCCGCCTCCTTCTCCTCCTTTTCCTCCCTCCTCCCTCCCCCTCCTCCTCCGCCCCCTCCTCCTCCGCCCCCTCCTCCTCCTCCGCCTCCTCCGCCTCCGCCTCCTCCTCCTGCCCCTCCTGCGGGCTGCGAGGGTTCGGCGTCGCCGGCCCCCGCAGGGCCGGCGGCCGGCGGCCTGGACGGAGGAGGCCGAGCCTGTCGCAAGGCTGCCGCCTGCCGGCGGCGGAGCGCCGCCCGAGTGTGGGCCATGTCTTCGGACCCAGACCTCCTCGAGTCGTGAAAAAATCACGACGGGAGGTTTTTCCCTATTTTCGGCCTCCAGGGGCCCTCACCGGGTCTCGGGAGCGTCAAAAAACGACTCAGGACGAAAAACCGGTCATAGGGAAAGGGTCTGGACCTCTGGGGGGCGCGTCATGAAAAAAATCATGACGTCGGGGGTCTGGGGATGCCGATGGATGGGCGGGGGGGGGTCTCTTGCACGAGGGCGCATCGGCAGAGGCCGGCCTCGCTTTGTTGGCGGCGGCAGCCGCTGATGGGAGGGAGGCCGACAGTGTCGCCGCGCGCGGGGGCGATCCCTCCCATGGAGTTGGCCAGCATTAAGGAGCGAGACCCCGATGTTTTGGCGATATGTTTCGCTGCCGTCGCTGTGCTTCGGATGACACGGGTGAAAAAGTGGGTCCACCAGTCAATTGCGGAAGCGGTGCGCGGGCCTTTCCCGTGTGGACGCGCTCGGGCTAACCAATTGCGCATCATGAAGGGGTTTCTCAAGGGGCGGCACCCGCGTATTGGTGCGCTGTCGGATCAGGCAGTCGGTGGCCGTCCTGTGCGTTCGCGCGGGGAGCCCACCTCCTCCTCCTCCTGCTTCTCCGCCCTCCTCCTCCTCCTCCTTCTCCGCCCTTCTCCTCCTCCTCCTCCTCCTCCTCCTCCTCCTCCTCCTCCTGCTTCTCCGCCCTCCTCCTCCTCCTCCACCTCTTCCTCCTCCTCCTCCTCCTCCTCCTCCTCCTTCAACTCCTCCTCCTCCACCTCCTCCTCCTCCTGCTTCTCCGCCCTCATCCTCCTCCTGCTTCTCCGCCGCAGGCGTTGCGGGGTGAGCCCCCGCCGACTGCCTCGAGCGGTCGGCGCGCGGGACGCCTCGAACTCTGCGCAGCGCAGCGCAGCGCAGCGCAGCGCAGCGCAGCGAAGCGCCGGCAGACGGCCAAGGCTCGTGCCGGACGCGCTGGCTCTGATGGGCAAAGTTTCCACCAGCACTACCATATGTCCTCCTCCGCCTCCTCCTCCTCTTCCTCCTCCCTCCTCCTCCTCCTCCTCCTCCTCCTCCTCCTCCTCCTCCTCCGCCTCCTCCTCCTCCTCCTCCTCCTCGTCCTCCTCCTCCTTCTCCTCCTCCTCCTCCTCCTCCTCCTCCTCCTCCCTCTCCTCCCTCTCCTACCTGCGGTAGTGGTGATGGTGGTGGTGGTGGTGGTGGTGGTGGTGGTGGTGGTGGTGGTGGTGGTGGTGGTGGAGAAGCGGCCCACTATCTCTCGCTGGACCGCCCCGATTCGGTTTCGGTGGCGTGGTTCAGCTGTGCTTCAGTATTCTCTGGCGTTTTCGGTGTTTTGTTGGCGAGTCGATTTGGGTTCTGTGCCACCCCTGAGGGCGCACCCTTGCGAAGGGCCCTCCCAGTTCACCCCTCCTCTCCGCCCCCAGGTCCAGGCGCTCGTTCCCAGGGGCCCGACCGACCTCGGCCCGAGCTGCTCGCTTCCTGCCTGCTCGCCCCTCCTCCCCCCAGACCCCCCACTCGCCCCTCGCCGTTTGGGCCGCATTGGGGCCTTCGCACAGCACCGCTGCCCTTCACCTCCTCCCGTTTCAAGCCCTTCCGCGGCGCACTCGGGCGACTTGCCCGGAGGGCGCAGGCGTGTCTCGTGCTCGCGTCACGAAGAGACGCCCTCGCCCAAATTGTTCCGTCGTCCTCCGTTCCCTCTCCCCCGTGCCGCACCACCAGGCTGGTCGTTGGGGCGGGCGGGGGGGGCTTCTCCTGAGACCACCTCACCGCTGGCAATCTTGAAGCTTCATAAGTCAAGCCGTTGCACGGACGGCAGGCGGAAGGTTCTCGGATTGCGAATCTCGCTCTGGCGCCGCGGGCACCGGTTTTCAAACGACATCAGTCAGGTAGACGGGTAGAAGGCGAGCGGTGTTCCAGATGGGGTTCTCGTTTTTGGCGCCGTGCACCTTCGTCACGGGGGAACAGGGAGTGACGGACGGCGCGCCCTCTTTGAGCTGAGGTTCTCGCTCGCCTGGCGCATCCTCGTCAAATGCCACCACATGTAGAAGTATGTGTTGCAGTTGCACGGGTGAGGGCGGTCCCATTTCAAAGCGGGGCCCTCGCATTGGATTTCGTCGGAATTTGATCCGTACGTCTAGATTGATTGATGCCTCGCGTATCCCCACCGTCCCATTCACAAGCAGTTGCTAGGGGAGCTGGTCTGATCAGGAATGTGTCGCAGCATGCAGTGGATCAACCAGATGGCAGCAGTTACCTTCGGAAAGAGAAGAAGGACCTCTAGGAGCTTGCTTGAAGCTCTTCGGGAACTTTGGAGGGAGTGAGGGGGGGTCTGGACGGGGGGTGGAGGGACAGGGGAGGAGGATTGGGGGTCTTTGGGACTTGGGGGCCCCCTTGGGGCCGTCTTGAAGGCCATCGAACAAAAATGGAGGCGGCGTCAACTATACCCCCCCAATCTGGGGCCCGAGCATTTGCCTTTGGGGGCCCTCTTGGGGCGCTTTTGGGCGATCTTGGGACCGTCTTGGGCCTCTCTTTGGGCCCTCTCGGGGCCCTCTCGGAGTCACCTTGAGACCTCAGGAGTTCATCGGAAGCGAAAAGGCAAAACACCAAACAACACTGAAAATCACTAAGGCTGTGAAGGATTTTGACTGTTTGGAGGCTTACTCGGGAGGCTCGGAGGGCACTTGGAGCCGTCCATAGGCGGTCGTCAGGAATTTCAGGCCGTCCATAGGCTATACTGAACCACTTGGGTTGTCTTGGGCGATCTGTGAGGCCATCTTGAGCTCTCTGGGACCCTCTTGGCGCCATCTCGAGGCATCCTGGACGCTCCAACCCCTCGCGCAGCGCCCCCTCGAGACCCAGGGGGAGTGGGTAAGGGGGACTGGGGGAGCTCGGAAGGGAGTTTGCAGAACGAGATCCCCAGACCACTCACGCCCAGAGGTCTGGCGGGACTGTGTGAATTCTACACGGACGTTTGGCGGATCCTTTTCAGCATCGGGGATTCCGCTTTGGGCTTCGCTGAACTGTATGACCTCGTGTTACCACATCCCTTAGCTTATAGCTTATAGCTCGAGGGGCGGATGGTCATTCAAAACAGAGAATCCACCTGAGTTGCAGGCACAAGGGGGCGGTCTCCTTTCAAGGGGCTTTTCGCGCAGGGAAAAAGGATGGTCGTAGGGACTATCGACGAAGGGGACTTGGCGGGAGGGTGTATTGCAGCATCGCTGGTCAATACTTGGTGGCCTTCTCCGGTCGTCCTTCTCCTTCTCGTCTCTCTCCTCCCCCCCCCTCAAAGATCAAGTCCCAGACTTCTCCGAGGATGCGTTCTGGCCAGAATTTCAAGGGCAAAGCAGCCGTGTCGACGAGAAGCATCACGGAGGCGCAGAAAGGATGAATCAGTTGCAAACATTTCGGGCACGCCCCCTCCTCCTCCTCCTCCTCCTCCTTCTTCTTCTTCTGTTTCTTCTCCTTCTCCTCCTCCTCCTTTTCCTCCTCCTCCTCCTCCTCCTCCTCCCCCGCCTCCCCAGAAAACCGACGTCATGCTTTTCCTGGAAAGGGCATAAGCCCAGGGTTCTCTTTTAGTTGGTTTACCTCCGGGTTTGACTTGAGGTGGGCCGGCGAATTTCTTTTGCGATAAATACCGAGGTCGAGGTGGGCAGGCGAGTTAGAAGTTGAGGGTGTCCTTAGCGAAACGCTGGTTTTTGAAATCGCGATCGATAAATCACAGGGTGCGGGACACGTTTTGGTCAAGGTCATTGGTTACGTAATGCCTATAGGTTGGCCCCATCCAGGGGTACGTATCTGTACGTTTTTACGTATGTTCCTATAGATGGGCCCTCTCGTCGCCTGGCGCGTCCCTTGGGACGTTCCGCGGCGCGTCCTCCTGGCATGTCCCCTCTGTAGAATAGTTCTGGGCCAGCTACTATCTGTTCAGGCAGCTCGAGCTTAAGATCATGATCAGTTCGGTCAGGACCCGGATGCCAGGGAGGACTCGATCCACAACGCTATATAGAGCACAATCGCGGCATGGCACATCGCAGTTCAGCACGGCGTAGCACAGCACAGCGCTCGGCACAGTACATCAAGATCGATACATTCAGCACTGCATTTGCCCGTCGCCCAATCAGGTGTCTTTGAAACGTTGCCATGCCTTAACTACATGTCTATATTCCTTTCCGGGGTCGTGGGTCGATCATGTTCTACAACATGGACCCCAGAGGTCTGGATCCCTTCTTTGGGGCCGGCTTTTCATCCCGAGTCGTTTTTTGGCGCTCCCAGGGCCCCGCGAGGGCCCCCCAGAGGCCGAACATTATCACAGGCCGTCCGCCGTGGTTCCTTCACGACAAGAGGAGGTGGGGGCCTTCCTCCTTCCCGTGCTCCGTGGCCAGGCGTTGTTCCCCAAGGGGCCGCTGGACCTCGGGCCGAACTTCTTCTTCCTGCCCTGCCTGCTCAGCCCAGGCGCCCGCGCTCAGAATCCGGGGGGGGGAGGCGCGGCCCGAGGGGGGCTCCTGCCCGCCGCGGGGTGTTGCCTCCACCTCCTCCATTTCTTTTTTTTTCCCTCCACCTACTCCTCTTTCTCTGCCTTCCTCCTCCTCCTCCTCCTCTTCCCTCTTCTCCTCCCTCTCCTCGTCCTCCTTCTTCTCCTCCTCCTCCTCCTCCTCCTCCTCCTCCTCCTTCTCCTCCTCCTCCTCCTCCTCTTTCTCTGCCTTCTTCCTCCTCCTCCTCTCCTCCTCCTCCTCCCTCCTCCTCCTCCTCCTCCTCCTCCTCCTCTTTCTCTGCCTTCTTCCTCCTCCTCCTCCTCCTCCTCCTCCTCCTCCTCCTCCTCCTTCGCTCCTCTCCCTCTCCTCCTTTCTCTCCTCCTCCTCCTCCTCCTCCTCCTCCTCCTCCTCCTCCTCCTCCTCCTCCTCCTCATCCTCCTCATCCTCCACATCTCCCTCCTTTTCTCTGCTTCTTCCTCCTCCTCCTCCTCCTTCTGCTCCTCCTCCTCTGCTCTTTCCTCTCCTCCTCCCTCTCCTCGTCATCCTTCTTCTCCTCCCCCTTCCTCCTTCTCCTCCTCCTCCTCCTCCGCCTCCTCCTCCCTCGCCTCCTCCTCCTCCTCCTCCTCCTCCTCCTCCTCCTCCTCCTCCCCCTCATCTTCCTTCTCTTCGTCCTCCTTTTCCTTCTCATCCTCCCCTCCTCCTCCCGCTCCGCCTCCTCCTTCTTCTCCTCCTCCTGAACCTCCTCCTCCTCCTCCTCCTCTTCCTCTCTCCTCCTCCTCGTCCTCCTCCTCCTTCTCCTCCTCCTCCTCCTCCTCCTTCCTCCCCCTCCTCATCCTCCTTCTCCTCCTCCTCATCCTTCACCTTCTCCTCCTCCTCCTCCTCCTCCTCCTCCTCCTCCTCCTCCTTCACCTTCTCCTCCTCCTCCTCCTCTCTCCTCCTCCTCCTCATTCTCATCTCTCCTCCTCCTCCTCCTTCTCCTGCTCCTCCTCCTCCCCCCTCTTCTCCTCGTCCTCCTCGTCCTTCTCCTCCTCCTCGTTCTCCTCCTCTGGTGTCGCGGGTGCCCTGTGCGGGGGGGGGCTCATTGGAGGATCCCCGCCCATTCCTCCCACGGTCACGCTCCCCCGCCGTGGGCATGGGGGCGGGTTGTCCCCGAGAGCGGCGGGTCGTTACGTGAGGCCTCGAAATCGTTAGAACGCTTTTGGCTGCGCTGCGTTATGTTTGCTTCTGCCGCCTCGCACACTGGTCGCGCGCATCGGCTCTAGACGCCCACAGCCCTCTTTTTGCGTGTCTCCGCGGTAAGTCTCGCCGCCTCCAGCCACAGAGTCTGGACGAGCCCGCGCGGACTCCAGCCGTGATGGGGCGCTGGGATGGTTCTTGAGCCAACGAGTGCTCGAGCCGACTCCTGTTCTCACTGTTGGCCCATGGCGCCCTGACACGGTCCGCCTCTTGGGTTGCTCCACTCCTTCTTCTTCTTCTTCTTCTTCTTCTTCTTCTTCACCTCCTCCTCCTCCTCCTCCTCTTCCTCCTCCTCTTCCTCGTTTTCCTCCTCCTTCTCCTCCTCCTTCTCCTTCACCTCCTCCTCCTCTTCCTCCTCCTCCTCCTCCTTCACCTCCTCTTCCTCCCCCCTCTCATCTTCAGTAGGACGCTGCCCCCCTCTTCTCTCCTCCTCATCCTCCTGCTCCTCCTCCTCCTTTTCCTCCTCCTTTTCCTCCTCCTGCTCCTCCTCCTGCTGCTCCTCCTCCTCGTCCTCCTTTTTCTTCTTCTTCTTCTACTCCACCCTCCCGTTCCCCTCCAGTCATCAGACATACAAGCTGCTGGTCCGCGTATCGGTGCTAGTAATCTGCGCGCCTCTTGCCTCGATGCTCTCAAGCGTGAGGTGGCCGCGTCCCGCTGGTTCCAGCCTTGTGTTTCTTTGCATCGGGTGCTACAGTCCCTTCCCTGGACATAGTGCCCATCGTCTCACGCAAGAGTGTACGAGGACGTCCCGCACGAGCCACTCAGCGCGGCTGGGACTCCCAAGGCGACGCTGACGACGGCGATCACGACGAAGACGACGACGACGGCGACGGCGACGACGACGAAGACGACGACGACGGCGACGACGACGACGACGACGACGACGACGGCGCGGCCTCTGCAGACGGCGGCGGTCTGCCCTTTGACCGCCACGGCGGCGACGCGGCCACGCCCCCTGTCGGCGGCAAGCCCAAGGGGGGGAAGTGAGAGGGGGCAGGCCTTTTCAGAAGGCGCCCGGGCTTCGCGGAAGCCTTCGCGCCTTAGCCTTGCAAGCCTTTTCCGACGTCGCGGACGGCTTCTCAGAAGGCCGGAAGGCTTCTGAGAAGTCCCGCCGCCTTCTGAGAAGGCCTGCCCCCTCTCACTCCGCCGCCGAACAGAGGGAGTCATAGGCACTCTCTGAGGGCTTCTGCAAGGGTTAACGCAGGGAGCCTTGTGGCAGCAGCCTTGAGCTCATCCTGGCTTCCCTGTTGAATTGAACGGCGCTTGCCACCGCCGCTATTCATGCTGATGATTGCGTAGGTGAAGGTGGGCGTGGAGCTCAAAAGCATCCTCCGCCAAAATCGGTGCTCCTTGCCCCTCCTCCGCCCGATGCCGCAGCTTCGCTTCGTCCTCTCGACACGGCGGGGCTGCACGCGCCTGCAGAGCGCGCTGGGCTCGCGAGGAGGCAGCGTCCAGGGGCGTTGCCGCTCGCTGGCGTCGTTCTGCCGCCTGGCTCTCGCTGAGCCTCCTCTCCCCTGTTCCTCCTGCTGTGGGGGCCGGGCCTCGACCTGAACGGTGTTTCTGGGAGGAGGAGGAGGAGGAGGAGGAGGAGGAGGAGGAGGAGGAGGAGGAGGAAGGAAAATAGGAAGAATGATGGAGGAGGAGGAGGAGGAGAGAGGAGGAGAGACGAGGACGAGGACGAGGACGAGGACGGAGGCGAGGAGAGAGGGGGAGGGGAGAGGAGAGGAGGAGGGGAGGGGAGGAGGAGGAGGAGGAGGACGAGGGCGAGGAGGGGGGAAGGGAGAGGAGGAGGGGGATGGAGGAGGAGGGAGGGAAGGAGGGGAGGGGATGAGGAGGAAGGACGAGGGAGGAGGGGAGGGGAGGAGGAGGAGGAAGAACACGAGCACAACACGAAAACGAGAAGTGTTGTTTTGGCCCGGCCCTGCCGCGGGCCTGCGGCCTCCGGCGCCCTGCGGCGCAGGAGGTCCAGGCGGGCGCGCCGCCCCGGGCTCGGCCTGTGGAGGCCCCCTTTCGGGGGGGGGGCCCGCTGAGCTAACCTCAGGTGGTCTTCAGATTTGCGCTCCCCCTCTCCCCCTGGTTTCCTTCGGCGGGGAGTAAACTCCGCCCCTCCTCCTCCTCCTGCTCCTCCTCCTCCTGCTCCCTCCTCCTCCCCTCCTCCTCCTCCTCCTCCCTCCTGCTCCTCCTCTCCTCTTTCTCCTCCTCGTCATCAGGAAGTCTTCAGCTTTGCGCTCCCCATCCCCCCCTGGTTTCCCTCGGCGGGGAGTAAACTCCGCCTCTCCTCCTCCTCCTCCTCCTCCTGCTCCTCCTCCTCCTCGTCCTCAGGAGGTCTTCAGTTTTGCGCTCCCCATCCCCTCCTGGTTCCCTCGGCGGGGAGTGAACTCCGCCCCTCCTCCTCCTCCTGCTGCTGCTCCTCCTCCTGCTCCTCCTCCTCCTCCTTCTCCTCCTCCTCTTCCTCCTCCTTATCCTCAGGAGGTCTTTAGTTTTGCGCTCTCCATCCCCCCTGGTTCCCTCGGCGGAGAGTAAATTCCGCCCGTCCTCCTCCTGCTCCTCCTCCTCCTCCTCCTCCTCCTCCTCCTCCTTCTCCTCCTCGTCATCAGGAAGTCTTCAGCTTTGCGCTCCCCATCCCCCCCTGGTTCCCTCGGCGGAGAGTGACCTCCGCCCCTCCTCCTCCTCCTGCTCCTGATCCTCTCCTCCTCCTCCTACTCCTCCTCCTCCTCCTCCTTCTCCTCCTCCTCCTTCTCCTCCTCCTCGTCCTCAGGGAGTTGCAGCGGCTGCGGGCTGAGGCCAGCCGGATGGCGGGGCCGCGGCCAGGCTTGTCGGGCGCAACGATCTACCTGGCCACGTAACGCAGCGCGAGGTTTGATCCAGTCTACGAGGCGACGGTGGCGCTCGTGGTTAGGTACTCCAGCTGGGTCTGGGAGCAGAGGACATCGTTGGGCAGGCTTCAGCGTGCGTGGGCCTCCATCACACAGCGGCTGGTCGAGAACCCGACGTGGGGGCTGGCGCGCGGCCCGATCGCCTCGACGACGCTCACGCTCTGGAGGATCGGCTGGCACATGTGGTCTAGCCTGGTGCTGGTCACTGACGAGGAGCAACACATCAACCTGCTCGCCACCTCGCCGTCGGACCTCAAGGCTGACCTCGTCGAGGGGGTCAGCCGTTGGCAAGGGCGACAGATCCTCAGCCACTTCGGCGGTGCGCAGCCCACGGGGCCGATCTGGATGCGGGTCCTGAGGCTGTGCGTGGGTGGCAAGGGTGCCGCTGTTGCCGAAGGGCATGCTGCCACCAGCCTCAGGCTCCACTGGGCAGGCACGCCGTGGACCAGGCAGGGGCAGCCAGACGTTCTGGCGTGCGGAGCGGGGGCGGGCACCCCTGGCCACGGGCTGTACGACTGCGAGGCCCTGCTGCGCGCGCGCCAGGCTAATTAGCCCCCCTGGAGGCAGTGAACTTGGCACGGCATGCTTCGTTGCGAAGAGGCCGTCGGTAGAGCAGGACGTCCTCCCTGACCGACTGCAGCGGATATGAACTACTATGCGCGACAAGGGTCTGCAGGCAGGCGGCGTGGGGGTCGCGGACTTCAGCGGGTTCGAGCATGAGGTCGGGCTACCCGTGCGGCCGCCGCGCGTGCCGCCTGCGGCCGACGAGGCGGAGGTCAGGCCCCGGGGTGACTGGAGCGGCACGAGCGACGAGCAGCGCGGGAACATTACGTTCACCGATGGCTCGGGCTTCGCGAGCAGCATGCCCGAGCTGAGGCGCTGCGGGTGGTCGCTGGTCCAGCTCGGCTCCAACGGGGCGCCCGTTCGCGCGGCCTTCGGGGCCCTTCCTGGCCGCCTGCAGACGGCGGGTCGCTCCGAGCGACGCGCGCTCCTGCAGGTCACCAAGCTCCTGGGGCAGCAGGCGCGGTTCGTGGCCACTGACTTGCCGGCGCTGGCCCAGGAGGCTAGCAGCTGGGGGCCACAGCTGGATCGAGCCAAGTCGGTGCACGCCACGGTGTGGAGGAATCTGCGGCAGCAACCGTGCCGCCCCGAGGTGTTCTGGGCCCCCGCCCACCAGGACGTCGATGGGCACCCGGCGGCGGGGCTTCACCCAGTGCTGTACGCGGGCAACATGTGGGCGGACTGGTTTGCCAAGCAGGGGGCTTTGCAGCACGCGGCGCCCCGGGTGCGCGCGGACTTCTACGCCATCGAGGTGAAGTGCTTCAAGCAGGTGGCTGATTACATCGGATGGGCCATGCAGCGTTGCCTGGCCATCGGGGACTGGGCCCCCGAGGCGCGCTGCGCGCCCGCGGCGCCGCCGCCGCCCGCGCCGAAGCTGGCGGCGGTGGGGCGCCCCCTGGTGCGCGCGCAGGGCAAGCGCGGAATGTTGCGCACCGAGCGCGGGCGCCGATCCCGCGATGAGGCAGGGGCGGCGGCGCAGCAGTTTGTCAGGGCGAGCTGTTTTCCGACGCCGCTGGCACGCCTCAAGGCGGCGGCTGAGGCGGCGCATGTCGGTGCGGGGCCATACTGGATGGGCGACGCCGAGGGCCTGGATGCTGAGGCGCGGCAGCAGTGCGACGGTGGCAGGCCCTGCAAGCTGGCGCAGAGGCCGAACCCTTGGTTTCGCGAGGGGGGCGGCGGTGGCGCGGCGCCGCACCTCGGGCATCGGCTGCGGCGCGCGGGGCCCACCATCTTCTGCGAGGCCTGCGTCGCGCGGACGCAGGCCCGAGCGGCGATGGGGGCCGCAGGAGGCGTGCTGCGGGCCGCCCACCGACAATGGGCACCACCAGCGCACCTACGTCAGCAACCTGGCGGCCAGGAGGGACAGGCTGCTGCGAGGTCTGAACCCCAAGACGGGCAGGTCATGGGCTACGGGTACGCTGGTGCGCGACGAGAGCATTTCTGTCGGCGACAGCTCCGGGGAGGGCATCGACGGGGCGGTCGTAGCCCACGGCTATGTGGAAGCCCCGCTGGCGGACGCGCAGGGGACCGCGACGCGCGGGCCCCTCGCAGCGCCGTGTGGCGGGCGCGCGGAGGTGGCCCTGAAGGCAGGCGCGCATGAGACTGCGACACGCGGGGCTCCCGCAGAGCTGCGAGGCGGGCGCGCGGAGGAGGCCCCGCTGGCGGACGTGCAGGCCGCTGCCCCGCCGGGAGGCGGGCGCGCGGAGAGGCCAGCCGCCTGCTTGCGGAGGTCGAGGCGCGCCGCAGCTCTTTCGCGGCGCCAGCGCCGTCCTGGCAGGAACGGCTGGAGGTGCTGCGGCGGCGCGCTGCGACTCGCGAGGCTGGTCTGGCGGGCGTTGCCGATGGTGGGGCTGGCAGTGTTCCCACGGCGCAGGTCGTGGCGGCGTTGACCGACGCGCGGTGCGCTGCTGGTGATCGCGCCGAGTCATGGGCAGTGCGGAGGCAGGCACTGCTGCGGCGGCTCCAGGCGCGGGCCGAGCGGCTCTGCGGCGGCGCTGGGGCGGCCCCCAGGGAGGCGCCCGCGGGCTTTGCCGCGCGGCTGCGGCGGCGCGGCATCCGCGCGGCGATGCCGCCGCCCAGGGCGGCCCTGCCGCAGCGGCCGCCGCGGCCGCTGGCCCTGGAACGCAGGCTGGACCGCTGGGGGCGGTGGCGGATCGATCCGCTGCTCGACGCCGACGGTGCGGCCAGCGACTGGCTCGACCACTGCGCCCCGTACGCGGAGGCGGTCCTTGCCCAGCCCAGGTGGCGGCGTTTCCTCGGGGCGATGGGCAGCACGGCTCAGCAGTTGGCGGAGGCGTGGTGCCGCCGCGCATGGCGCCGCGGTGCGAGGCTGCGCGGTGCCTACGCCAGGTATCGCTCGGGCCTCACGCTGAGCCAGCGGTGCGTCACCGACAGCACGCGGAAGTGCGAGGTGTACTGCCTCCGCAATTGGCTGGCGGCGCCTGCGGGCCTGCCGCCCGCGCTGGGCAGGGCTCGGGCGGTGCGCCGCAGGCCGCGGCCTGGGGCGGCGGCGCCTCGCGAGGGCCAGGGCCGCCTCAGCGCGCAGGCGGCGTCGCAGGTGCACGGCGGCGGCGAGGGCAGCGACGCGGGCGAGGGCGTTGCCTGAGAGCGCCCGGTCGATGTCCCTCTGCGCGCCCAGCGGCGGCGGCGGCGCGCTGCGCTGGCCGCAGGCCGCGCCCCCCAGGCGCAGGCGGTGACACGGTCGTCGTGTCGTTCGGTCTGGCCTTCGACCTCATCTGAGGTCCCCCGAGGCTGTTTGCTAGTCAGACGGCACCCTCAGGCTCCTGATCTCCTGATCCTTTCGTCCTCAGGAGGTCTTCAGTTTTGCGCTCCCCACCCCCCCCTGGTTTCCCTCGGCGGGGAGTAAACTCCGCCTCTCCTCCTCCTCCTCCTCCTGCTGCTGCTGCTGCTGCTGCTCCTCCTCCTCCTCCTCCTCCTCCTTCTCCTCCTCCTCCTCGTCCTCAGGAGGTCTTCAGTTTTGCGCTCCCCATCCCCTCCTCGTTCCTTCGGCGGGGAGTAAACTCCGCCCCTCCTCCTCCTCCTCCTCCTCGTCCTCCTCCTCCTCCTCCTCCTTCTCCGCCTCCTCCTGCGCAAGACATTGCGCGCCGAAGATCCTCCGACGAGCAACCGAGGCAAAGCCGAACGAGTTAGGGCACGGGCTCAGTGGCAAGCACTCTGAGAACTCGAGAGGAACCCGCTGCGGTGTAAACTCCGCCCCTCCTCCTGCTCCTCCTCCCTCCTCCTCCTCCTCCTCCTCCTCCTCCTCCTCCTCCTCCTCCTCCTCCTCCTCCTCCTCCTCGTCCTGTTCCTCTCGTCCTCCTCCTCCTCCTCCTCCTCCTCCTCCTCCTCCTCCTCCTCCTCCTCCTCCTCCTCCTCCTCCTCCTAATCGTCCTCGTCTTCGTCCTCTTCGTCCTCCTTCTTTTCCTCCTCCACGTCGTTGTTGCGCGGCGGGTGCCGCGCGGGGGAGGCTCTGGGGATCTATAGCGGCTGCCTGTGAGCGGCCGATGGGAGGAGAGCATGAGTCAGGAGGAAGGCCCACGGACGCTTCGGGTGTGCGCGCCCAGTGGCCTGCCGAAGAACAAGAGGGCGGCCCGGGCCCCGTCTCGCACGACAGACTGCGGTGTCGATGGTTTTCGGCCACCGGAGGCCTTCGCCGAGCCGTGGGGCCATCAACTTGCGCGGGCCCAGACATGTGCGGTTGTGAGTACTGGATTTGTGGATGTCGCCTTCAATGGACCTCCCTATGGAACACGAAACGTGTGAGAGGTCTGCCGAAATGGGCCTGGGATCGCACTTGAACCCTGCCATTGGGGCCTGAAGTGGAACGCCCTCTGGGGTCGCGAGACGGGTGAGGAGTATGTCGAAACGGGCGTGACGCCCCACACGTGGACGGCGTCTTCGGGGCCGTCGGTGGAGCTCCCTATGTGGCCGCAAGCGGTGTGAGTCGTGTGCCGAAGCGGGCGTGACGCCCACATGTGGACGGTGCCTCTGAAGCTGTCGGTGGAGCTCTTTATGGTGCTATTCCGAAACGTGTGCGAGGGGTGCGCCGACCCATATGGACGGTGCCTCTGGGGCCGTCGGTGGAGCTCCCTACGGGGCTACGAAACGCGTGAGGGGTATGCCGAAGCGTGGGTGACGCCCACATACGGACGATGCCCTTTGGGTCCTCGGTGGGGCTCCCTACGGGGCCACGAAACGTGTGAGAGGTTTGCCGAAATAAGTACGCGGAGGGCAGAGGCAGGCATAAGAGGAGGAGAGCGGGGAGGAGGGGGAGGAGGGAAGAAGGAAACACGAGGCGCTCGTTCTTCGAAGCGAGGACCCAACACCACAGGATGGTTGGAAAAAACGCTTCAGCATGAAAAGCTGGGCCCCTGGGCACAACCTCCAGGGGTCGACGACGAGAACAAAGATAGACGTTGGAATTCCGCTTCAGTTTCGATTTCGATATTTACAACACGTCTGTCGAAAAGCACCGTGGACACCCAGAGGTCTGGAACTTTCCCCCGGCGTCCTTTCTGGGCGGCCTGGGAGCCTGGCAGGGGGGCCCCCCGAGGCCGACGGCCAAAAACCTCCGGCCAGGATTCTTCCTTCCACGACGAGAGGAGGTGAGGCCGCCGAACCATACGTCTCCGGTCTGCGGAGGCCGTCTCGCCGATCCGGCTCTCCCCAGCAACGCCCTCGGAGAGGCGCGGCTGCGGGAACACATGCCCGACGCGGGAGAGCCTCCAGCAGCTCGCGGCGACGCCCGACAAGCCGTCGGAGCTGTGGGCTGTCTCGAGGGTCAGCGGCGAAGCTTCCCGGCGCGCCGTCGCGGCGCGGGGCGGTCCGCGAGGTCCTCCTTCTCCTCCTTCTCCTCCTCCTCCTCCTCCTCCTCCTCCTCCTCCTCCTCCTCCTCCTCCTCCTCCTCCTCCTCCTCCTCCTCCTCCTCCTCCTCTCTCCTCCTCCTCTCTCCTCCTCCTCCTCTTCCTCCTCCTCCTCCTCCTCCTGCAGGGCCCCCAGGGGGGGTACGCCCGAGGCGCGGGCTGGTACTACTGGGGCCGCGCCTTCCGCCGGGACATCGTCGAGCTGCAGCTCGAGATGTCGGGGGGCGGCCAGGGGGCTCCCCTCATCGCAGGCCTGGAGAAGGACGCCAATTCCAATATCGGCGGTGTGCCTCCACCGAGGGAAGAAGATCCCGATCTCGGTGATGGTGGTCATAGTCTAGCTTCCAAGGTGTCCGAAATATGACCAACAACACCGAAGTCCAGGATCATCTTCCCCCTGTGGAGCCAACCCCCTGTGCTGGTGTTGGTGCCCATTTCCAAGCCTCCGAACTCAGATCCTTGTGCGCTGCCAGAGTAAAGATTGTGGCCGACGGCGTCGTTTCTCGGTCCCGGGGGCGTCAGACAAGTACCTAGCTGTTTGACCAGCCTTGGGGAAGTGGTCGAGATCCCTGTGGGCCGGCGTCGCGAACAAATTGCAGCGTCGGAGGAGAGGGCACGCATCAGGGTATTTCGTCTTCCCGACAAGGGCTCTAGCCCAGGGTTCTCTTTTCGAGGTTTGCCCCTGGAATCGATGGCTGCAGGGCCGGCGACTTTTAGTCTGCGACGCATAAGGAGGTCCCATAGGAGGGGCGAGATTGAAATTTGAGGATGTCCCGAGCGAAACGCCTGTTGTGCAGAAATCGTTGAGGATGCCTCGAGCGAAACGCTTGTCTTGTGTTAGAGATGGTCCTCTCCTGGGGGCCAGAATTCAGAGGATCTCTCAAGGGAACTGCTTGTCTTCACGTGCCCAGGTCTTGAGGATGTCTCGAGCGAGACGCTTGGTTTTACGCGTCCAGGCGTCCAGTTTGCCCAGGCAGATGTCTAGCATGAGGATTTATTCAGGATGTCTCGAGGGAGACGCTTGCTTTCACGCGTCCGGGTCGCCCAGGCGGATGTCAAGCATGATGATGTGTTGATGAAGAATGTCTCGATCGAGACACTTGTTCGCACGTGTCCTGGTTGCCCAGGTGGATGTCTAGCATGAGGATGTGTTGAGGATGTCTCGAGCGAAGCGCTTGTTTCCGCGTGTCCAGGTCGCTCAGGCGGATGTCTTACATGAGGATGTGTTGAAGATGTCTCGAGCGCGACGTTTGCTTTCACGTGCCCAGGTCACCCAGGCGGACGTCTAACATGAAGATGTGTTGAGGATGTCTCGAGTGAAACATTTGTTTTAACGTGTCCAGTTCGCCCATGCGGATGTCTAGCATGAGGATGTGTTGAGGATGTGTTGAGCGAAACGCGGCATGGCACATCGCAATTCAGCACGGCACAGCACAGCACAGCCCTCGGCACGGTACATCAAGATCGCTACACTCAGCATTGCAACTTGGCACGCCCCGTGGTGCGTCCCGTGGCGAGTCCCCCTGGCACGTCGCGCGGCGCGTCCCCTGGCACGTCCCGTGGCACGTCCATTGGCACGTTCCGTAGCGCGTCCCTTTGGCATGTTCCGCGGTGCGTCCCCATGGCACCTCCGCTGGCACGTCGCCTGGCGCGTCCCTTGGGACGTTCCGCGGCGCGTCCTCCTGGCATGTCCCCCTGTCAATTAGCTCTGGGGCAGCTACTATGTGCTCAGGCAGCTCGAGCTTAAGATCCAGATCCTTTCGATCAGGACTCGGATGCAAAGGAGGACTCCATCCACAACGCTATAGAGCACAATCGCGGCATGGCACATCGCGCAATTCAGCACGGCGCAGCACAGCACAGCTTTCGGCCTGGCACGCCAAGATCGATACACTCAGCATTGCATTTGCCCGTCGCCCAATGAGGTGCCTTTGAAACGTTGCCATGCCTTACAGACCTGTGTTCCTTTCCGCGTTCGTGGGTCGATCGTGTTTCGCTGGAGAGACCTTCGGTGCGTGCCCGCAGGGCCCCGGGGCCGTTGAACAGGTTGCGGCTGTTCGACCAGTCTCGGGGAAGTGCTTGGGATCCCCGTGCGCCGGCGTCACGAACAGCTTGCAACGCGTCGGAGGAGAGGGGGACGCGCAAGAGTGCCTCTCCGCTATGGCGACCCCGTGGTGCGTGCCCGCAGGGACCCCCCCCCCGCACTGGCCTGCACGCCAGGGCGTGCCCCCCCCCCCCTCCCCCCGCGTCCCCGTGCAGCCGCGCAGAGCAGGCGTCCCTCCTGCCTGCAGTGACGTCTTGCACGTCGCCGAGGCAGGGCGGCGTCGGTGTCGCCGTCCTTCCCCCCTGCTCGTTTTCCCTCCTCCTCCTCCTCCTCCTCCTCCTCCTCCTCCTCCTCCTCCTCCTCCTCCCGCCTCGTCTTCGTCTCGTCTTCGTCCTCCTATCCTCTCGCTCGTCCTCTCGCTTCTCCCTCTTATCTCCCTCTCATCTCTCTCCTACCTGTCGCCTCGCTTCTCTCCCTCTCCCCCTCCTTCCTCGGATTACCTCACTCGTCTCACCGCTCCTCATGCCTCCTACTCCAGCGAGCGAGGGAGCGCTCGTGGATGGGGGGAGGAGGAGGAAGAGAAGGAGGAGTAGGAGGAGGCAGGAGGAGGAGGAGGAGGAGGAGGAGGCAGAAGGAGGAGGAGGTGGAGGCAGGAAGCAGCAGGAGGAGGAGGAGGAGGAGGAGGAGCCGTAGTTGTTCTTAACTGCGTTGGGGGCGTTCTTCCCGGGAAGGGCATGGGCCCAGGGTTCTTTTTTAGTTGTTTCCCCCCGGCCTCGACTTGAGATGGGCTGGCAAATTCAATCCGCGATTAATAACGAGGTCGCATCGGGCCGGCGAGTTAAAATGTTGAGGATATCCCTGGCGAAACGTTGGTGTTGAAATCCGATCGATAAAACACATGGTAAAGTAATCATTCCAATTTGTTGTGGATGTCTCGAGCGAAACGTTTGTGTTGCATAATGTGTTGAGGATGTCTCGAGCGAAACGCTTGATATGTGCTATAGGTCGTTGCTCTTCTGGGGATCAGACTTCAGAGGATGTCTCACGTAAAATGCTTGTTTTCACGTGCCAAGGTCTTGAGGATGTCTCGAGCGAGACGCTTGGTTTCACGCCTCCAGGTTGCCCATGCAGATGTCAAGCATGAGGATGTGATGAGGATGTCTTGAGCGAGACGCTTGTTTTCACGCGCCCAGGGCGCCCAGGCAGATGTCTAGCATCAGGATTGGTTGAGGATGTCTCAAGCGAGATGCTTGTTTTCGCGTGGCCAGCCAGGTCGCCCAGGCGGATGTCTAGCATGAAGATGTGTTGAGGATGTGTTGAGTGAAACGCTTGTTTTCACGTGTCCAGGTCGCCCAGGCGAATGTCTAACATGAGGATGTGTTGAGAAGGTCTCGAGCGAAACGCTTGTTTTCGCGTGCCCAGGTCGCCCAGACGGATGTCTAACGTGAAGATGTGTTGAGGATGTTTGGAGCGATACGCTTGGTTTTACGTACCCAGGTCGCCCAGGCGGATGTCTAGCATGAGGATGTTTGGAGCGAACCGCTTGTTTTCACGTGCCAAGGTCTTGAGGATGTCTCGAGCGAGACGCTTGGTTTCACGCCTCCAGGTTGCCCATGCAGATGTCAAGCATGAGGATGTGATGAGGATGTCTTGAGCGAGACGCTTGTTTTCACGCGCCCAGGGCGCCCAGGCAGATGTCTAGCATCAGGATTGGTTGAGGATGTCTCAAGCGAGATGCTTGTTTTCGCGTGGCCAGCCAGGTCGCCCAGGCGGATGTCTAGCATGAAGATGTGTTGAGGATGTGTTGAGTGAAACGCTTGTTTTCACGTGTCCAGGTCGCCCAGGCGAATGTCTAACATGAGGATGGGTTGAGAAGGTCTCGAGCGAAACGCTTGTTTTCGCGTGCCCAGGTCGCCCAGACGGATGTCTAACGTGAAGATGTGTTGAGGATGTTTGGAGCGATACGCTTGGTTTTACGTACCCAGGTCGCCCAGGCGGATGTCTAGCATGAGGATGTTTGGAGCGAACCGCTTGTTTTCACGTGCCCAGCCATGTCGCCCAGGCGGATGTCTAGCATGAAGATGTGTTGAGGATGTGTTGAGGGAAACGCTTGGTTTTCACGTGTCCAGGTCGCCCAGGCGGATGTCTAACATGAGGGCTTCTTCAGGATGGCTTGAGAGAGACACTTGTTTTCACGTGTCCAGGTCGCCCAGGCGGATGCCTACCATGAGGATGTGTTGAGCGAAACGCTTGGTTTTCACGTGCCCAGGTCGCCCAGGCGGATGTCTAGCATGAGGAGGTGTTGAGAACGTCTCGAGCGAGACGCTTGGTTTCACGTGTCCAGGTCGCCCAGGCGGATGTCCAACATGAAGATTTGTTGAGGATGTCTCGAGCGGCACGCTTGTCGCAGTAGAGTGCGTCGCAGTCCAACCCTGTCGGTCCGTGGGGCGTCCCCTGGCGCCCTGGCGCGTCTTCTGGTGCGTCCCTTGTGACGTTCTGGCGTGACGTGCCCTGGCACGTCGCCTAGCACGCCACTCGGCGTGGCACGTTCCCTGGTTCGTCCTTCGTCGCGTTTCCGTGCTCGTCCCCAGGCGTCTCCCTTGCCCGTTCCGTGGCGGGCCCCTTGCAACGTCCTTTGACATGACGTCCTCTGGCCGCCCCATGGCACGCGGCAGGTCCCTGGCACTTCCAGGGCACGTCCCCTGATGCGTCCCCTGACACGTCCCCTGGCGCATCCCCTACTGCGCCCCTGGCGCATCCTATGGCGCGTCTATGAGCCTATGCTCCGTGTCGTGTCGTTCCTCGTCGGAGCTGATTCGGATTTTGAGGTCGAGTTGATTGAACATCCTCCACGTTTCCACTTCAACTACCTCTGGGGCGGCCATGTGCTCAGGCAGCTCGAGCTTAAGATCCATATCAGTTCGGTCAGAACTCGAATGCCAAGGAGGACTCGATCCATACCGCTTCAGAGCACACTCGCGACATGGCACATCAGGTCAGCGCGGCACAGCACAGCACAGCCCTGGCCAGGGTACGCCGAGATCGGCACACTGAGCATCGCAGCGTCCCGTCGCCCAACCTGGTGTCTTGAAGGCGCTGCCATGCCTCACGTTTCCGCATCCCCTTCGGGGTTCGTGAGTCGATCACGTCTGTGCGCGGTTGGCCCTCTCCTCCCTCCCCCCGCTCCTCCAGGAAGCGTCGGCCACCGCGCGGCCGCCGGCGCGCGCGCGCGCCTCGGGGACAGCGCGGCAGATGCAGGCATATGCGCTCAGCGGCTGCGGAGGAAGGAGGAGGGAGGAGGGCAGAGGGAGGAGGGGAGGAGGAGGAGGAGGAGGAGGAGGAGGAGGAGGAGGAGGAGGAGGACGAGGAGGAGGAAAAGGAGGAGGAGGAGGAGGAGGAGAGGAGGAGGAGGGAGGGAGGGAGGAGGAGGGAGGGAGGGAGGGAGGGGAGGGAGGGAGGGAGGGAGGAGGGGAGAGGAGGAGGATGATGGAGGGGAGGAGGAGGAGGAGGGGAGGAGGAGGAGGAGGAGGAGGAGGAGGGGAGAGGAGGAGGGGGAGGGGAGGACGAGGAGGAGGCGGAGGAGGAGGAGGAGGAGGAGGAGGCGGAGGAGGAGGAGGAAGAAGAGGAAGAAGAGGAATCAGATAAACAACACACAGAAATAATAAAATATAATACTATTAGCAATAGTAGTAATATTAACAATGCTAATACTACCTATGATAATAATACAACTCATTGTGATAACAATAGTACTTGTAATACTAATCAGAACAACCATACTAACAATAACAATACGAAAAACAATAACATGAAGAATACTAATAAGAATGATAAGCATAATAATAATAATAATAATGAGGAGGAGGAGGAGGAGCAGGAGGAGGAGCAGGAGGAGGGGCGGCGCGCTCAGGAGGCCCATCCCGTGCGGTCGGGGCGGAAGGGCGGAGTCAGCGGTCGGGGCGGAAGGGCGACGGGCCTCGCCCTCGGGGGGGCGGCAGGGGTCGACGGCCCTCCTCTCGAGGCGCGGCAGTCTTGCATGCGCGTGAACGGTCGGAGGCTCGTGCAGATTTTCTTGGGTCGGCGCTGGACTTCCCTGGCAGCGCCGCCTGCGTCGCGCTCCGCGAGCTAGGGAGCGGGGCCGGGGCGGTGCGAAAGGTTCTGTTCGGAAGCGGTGGGGGCGTCCGTGGAGGAATGTGCCCAGGAGGCCCTCCAGACCCTGGAGGCTTCCCTGTCCTGTCTGAGGAGGGTGGCAGTGATATCCGCGGCCCGTCCACGATCGGAGTTCCACCGGATTCCAAGTCCTGGATTCCTGGTCGAATGGTTCCTTGCCCGATACCCTCGCTGCAGTTTGCTCCTCTGCGGAAGGGGCCTCGGCTTCGCGGGATCGACAGGGTTGCCATCTCCTCCTCGGCGGGAAGTTGGCGGAGGGCCAGCGGCCGCCGGCGGAAGGCAAACAGGGGCGGGCCCGCCGGCGGGCGGCAGAAGCAGAAGTGGGACTCTAGGCCTCTTAGATGCGGTCGGAGCAGATGGGGTCGGAGGATCGCGCCGCATCGCCGATGCATCGCCGATGCATCGCCGATGCGGCTCGATGTGGGGCCCGATTTGCTTCGCGTCGACGTCGACGCTGCATCGCCCACGTCGACGATGCATCGCCGGTGCATCGCCGGGGCATCGCCGGCGCATCCCCGGTGTATTGGCCATGCGGCGCGATCCTCCGTCCCCAACCCAGACCCCCGACGTCGTGATTTTTTCACAACGTCGACCCCCAGAGGTCTGGACCCGTTTCCTGGGCCCGGTTTTTCATCCTGATTCGTTTTTTGACGGCCCCGAGGCCCGGGAAGGGCCCCCAGAGGGCGAAAGTGGCGAAAAGCCTCCCGTCGTGATTTTTTCCCGACACGAGGGCAAAGCAAAGCAAAATGCTGAGTACGAAACGCACATGAGCACATAGCCACTATCACGTGGTATCGCAGTACTTGCTGACTGCGACACGCCACGCCGTGGCCGAAGAAATGGTGTCCTGCCACAGCGCCAGAAGGGCCTCCATACCCCCAGCTGAATCGCAGGCGTGCCTGTAAACTTCCCGGGACCACGTTGCTCGTGGGCGCCCTCTCTTTCTCTGGGTGGGAGGAGGGAGGAAAAGGGCTGGAGCACTGCGCAACGCACAGCGTCGTCACCTGGCTTTCTGGCGATGTGACCAAGAAAATGAAGCTCTCTACGGAGGAGCGTGTTGCTAAGAGGGCGGACGTTGGCCCGTTGAAGCACGATTTCGTTCGAGACTCTGCTGACGTATGAATGGGGAATGCGCAACAGCTTGCGCAAACATCGCGCTTGGAATGCGTCCAAACGGCGCATTTCCTGCTTATTAAGATACGAAGTGTGCAGGCAGTACAACAGCTTACTTAAAACGCAAGACTCAAAAATGTGAATATTGTTCTGCCGCGTGAGAGTCGAATGGCTCCATACCCTAGCCAATTTGTCAAAGTCTGCACCTGCAGCTCCTAGGCGGCGCGACAACTCTGACCCTATATTGCCGTCGTCGCTAATCAGACTACCTAAATAAACTATGCTTCCCTTCTGTGGGATCGGGGTGCCGTCCGGCTTGAGAATGTATACGTCGGTACCTACAGCCAAGGTTTCTAGCTTGCGCCAATTAAACTGTAAACCGTACTGTTGCCCCATATGTTGTACGGCATGCATGTACGCCCTGGCTGATTCTCCAGAGGTGGCTAGCAAAAGTGTGTCGTCTGCGTAAACAAGTTCGTGCACATGCATGCTCTTATTCAGATAGGGGTCTGCCTCTCTTTTTGCATCGCGCAACAAGGTGGTCATCAATATTGCGAATAAGAATGGAGAGAGCGGACAACCCTGACTGATGCCGAACGCTTGCGGATGCTCTTCGGATGTTTTTCCGGCGTCACGGACAGAGAAAGTACGATCTGTATAGATGGCACGCACGACTTGTATGAAGTGGGTGGGAACGCCGAACCGCTCCAGTGAGAGGCATAACGACTCGGGCGAAACACTGTCAAATGCCTTCGCCCAGTCCAAAGCCAGCAAGACTAAGCGCCCGCTTTTTTCTGCCCACGTACGTTCAAGTAAACGACGAACGAGAAATATCGCGTCCGCTGTCCCGTGCTTGCTCTTGAAACCGAACTGGGTACTCCAGACTCTTTGTTCAGCACCGCCTGCTTTCAGACGGTTCAAAAGAATTGTAGCGAACATCTTATACCCAATTGAAATCAAGCTAATCGGCCGATAGTTTTCACAGTTTGCAACTTCGCCCTTTTTGAAGACAGCCGTGACCAGCGCCTTGTGCCAAGCGTCAGGAACCACGCGTTCTTCCCAGCACTTTCTGCACAAAGACACCGCCCACCTGCAGGCAGGGGTCCCTGGAGTGCAAATCGATTTCCAGAACTCGCCTGGAACTCCGTCAGCGCCGGCTGCCTTTCCCCTCTTCAGCTTGGCAGCCGCTGCCAACACCTCGCCTTCGGTGATGGGATCGCACGACACAGGTAAGGTGGGACCCAAGCTGTCTGTGAATTCGGCGACTGTCGTCGGCCGGACAGCCCACTGAACCTGGGCGAGATATTGTGCCAGAGTGTCGGCGCGCTGGTCCGAGTCCACGATTTCTCCGCTCGAGTTTGCAAGCCGGCCTTGCTTCGAGGCGGCGCCTTTCCGAAGCTGCCGGATCGGCGCCCACTCCCCTGTGGCGAGGCTGCTTTCCAACCATTGCGACCTATCTGATTTCACAGATGCCCGGACTTGCCTGGCGAGCTCGCATTCTTCCTCACGCGACCCCCTCTCGCGAGCGGCGTTGCGTTTCTCGATGAGCGCAAGAGTGCCCGACGAGATCCAAGGCCTCTTGGGCAGCAGCTTCGTGTCAGGAAGAACGCGGTCGGCGGCGAAGAGGAATGCTTGGGTCATCCGCTCATTCAAATGCTGGGCGGACTCGTCGACAGCATCGTCGCTGTCGGAGCCCATCTGCTCGCAAAAGGCTTTGGCAAATGAATTCGCAGCGCTCGGGTCCCGCAGAACAGAATGGTCCTTCCGCTTCTTGCCGGCCCTCGGCTCTGTCCGGGGGATGTCGATCAAGACACGGGCTTGCACAAGGAAGTGGTGCGATGCCAACGCTGCGGCGCGGTCGCTCCAGACTCGTTGCACCGAGCCTCTCCACTCCGAGCTGACGAGAACGAAATCAAGTTGGCCAAAATGTTGCTCTGTGGGGGGGTCCGCCGGAGATGAACCGATGTCATAGTAGGTGACCCGCCTCTCCGCCGGCTCGTCGAACAGCGTGTTTGCAACAGCGAGGCCCCGAGAAGTGCATAGCTCGACCAAGAAAGAACGATTTGAAGATGGGTTATGCTGCGCACGACGGTTGCCGAATACGTGTGCGCCCAGAACTTCTTCCTCTCCTGGGCGCCGCACGTGAAGCCTCGCGTTGAAATCGCCACATACAAAAACTGGCCCATGACAGGATAATGACCCAAGAAATGTGTTCAACTCTTGAAAGAATGTCTGCCTCTCCGATGGCGGCTTCCCGCTATGGGGGGCGTAAGCGCTGCACACAAGAATCTTGCCACAAACAACTCTCAGCTTTAAAGAAGCCATTCTCGAAGATGCCTGTCGGAAGCCGACGACGCTTCGGCGCAATCTTGGTGATATCAGAAATCCCACGCCTGCCGTCTCGTTGACGTCGTCGGCGGACGCCCCCGAGAAGATCAACAGGAAGCCCTCCTCGGTGACCGTGTACTCCGATTTCGGCTTGTGTGTCTCCTGGAGACAAAGTAAATCTATCCCATATGATTTCATATGCATCTGGAGCTCGACAAGTTTGGCCTCAGTGAAACCCTCCACGTTCCACGTCCCAAGCTGCAGACCGGCGCCGGCAACTGATAGCCGCCCTCCTCGGAAAAAATCTGCCTCGATGCTAGCGTTCACTTTCGCCCCGGGTGCGTCCGCAGTGCCGACGCGAGGGGGGTCTGGGTAATCCGACTTTAGAAACGTCAGCATTTTTTTAGGTCCAGGGTCTGGAGCTGGGACTCCGAGGGGTGGCCCAGTCGACTTGGTTCAGGCGGGCGGGGGGGGGGGGCGGGCGAGGACCGAGATATCCTGGGCTCGAGGACGTGTGTGCTTGCCTTTGCCGGCCTCCGGGGGCCGTTGTCGCGGGCGCCGAGGATTGATATCTGGGGCAAAAATTGCCCGGCCCTGACTCCAGATCCGCCCTACTTTGGCTTTTTTCCCAACTTAAAATTGCGTCGGAAATCCACCTATAAGAAGCCGAAAAAGCAGGGCGGAAATTTCAGCACCCAACATAAAGTAGGGCGGAAATCCACAGAAGTGGGGGGAAACAGCAACAGAAAAGTACCTAGGGCGGAAATTGGCATCAGCGGGGCCTGAAAAGTAAGGCGGAAATTCCAAGCCCTACTTACGAATTTCCCCAAAGTAGGGCGGATCCGGAGTCAGGGGGGAGGCGTCCTGGGGCAGGTTTTGGTGTAGGCTTTGCCTTCGCCCCCTTTTCTGGGCAGATCCTCGAGGGGCCCATCCGGCTCGGACCCCCCGTGTGGCCGCCTCCGAGCCAGGGCTTTCCGGAGCCGGGCAGGTCAGGAGCAGGGCGGGCGGAGCACGGGGCAGGCGCTCAGCCCGCTGGGTTTCAGTCGGGCCTGTCCCCCTACAGGGGGATTTTCGACGAAAAATAAGAAATACCTTAAAAAAATATACAAAAAAGGTAAACAGATATTAAAAAAATAGTCCCCTGATTATTTATGGATTATGCTTTGATTATTTTAAGGGTATTTTTTTATTTGTCGTCGAAAACCCCCCTGCAGGGGGACAGGCCCGACTTAAATCTGGCGCCTCGCCCTTCGGCGGAGTCGGGCCCGGAAGGTCGGACGACCTGACGACGACCACGCTCACGGTGCTGGGGAACCAGGAGACCATCGAGGCACGCAGCGAGGGGCTCGCGGCTCTCTCTCGCGTCGGGCGGCCCGTGGCGGACGTGGCGTGGGGGGGGGGGGCCTGCGCCGCTCCGGTCATCGCCTTCCTTCCGCTCCTCCTCGTCTCCCTCCTCCATCCTCCTCCATCCTCCTCCTCCTCCTCCTCCTCCTCCTCCTCCTCCTCCTCCTCCTCCTGCTCCTTCTTGCCGCAGAACCCCGAACACCACCGCCATTATCTTAGTATTTTCTTTGGAGATTGCCGATTTGAGCGACGAGCCAGAGAGGCGGGCAACGAGGTTGCAGATGCCACTGTCTTGCCGAATGGGGAGCTTAACCCGTCTCCACACATCCACCCGTGGGCCCTCCAGTTTTCTCAGGACCTGAACGCGGCCCTGGCCCACCCGATTGGTGAGGAGCTCAAGGAAGTCTGGCAACCCCGTACGATGGCCAATTTCTTTGGGAACCCTGAGGTCACCGAGGCTTTCAGATATTGTGATTTTCGAGTGATGAGAACGACGGCATGGGCACGCGAATGGGCCCCACCTGAATTTCTCTTGGAACAATTACCGAAGGAGGGGGAGGAGGTGGGGGACACGGAGAGTGACGAGGCCGAGCTGGCCCCGCTAGTTTGCGGGATCGAGGGCTGCCGAGCACGTTTCGCCACCAATAGGGAGCTCGTCAAACACCAAATATGGGCCACGACGCTCCCTGGACACGGCACCCCCCCGATCTTGTCCGTCATTACGCTCGACAATAAATGCCTTAGCTGCCAGACGATCTTCGGCAGCGTGGATCACACGCGGAGGCATCTCAGTGGCGCGTGGAGAGCAGGCAGGTGCATTCAGAATCTCACTCGCCACTGTTATGATTGGACCCCGTCTGCTGAGACACGCTGCCCGTTGGCTGAAGATACGGATCAACCAGAGTGCCAGGAACAGTACGACGACCCAGCAGAGCTGCGGGCACACCTGGCCACACACATTCCTCATACATCCGTGGGGTTTCGGCTCACAGTCACTCAGCCTCAGCCAGCGCACAGTGTCCGCGCCCCAGCCGGCGCCCCCAGGCCAGGCGCGCCACCGCCGACCTTCGACGACCTGGACGACACTCCCGACCTTCGTGCAGACCTGCGCGCAGCGTTTCGTCAACTTGCTGCACGACGCCAGGCTCGGAGACGGGCACGAGAGGGACCAGTGCGACGACGAGTGGCAGCTCGACCTCCGCCGACCTCTTCTTCTTGGCCACCCACCTCGGCACCTTCGCGGGTAACAGCCGCGAGCACACCGCTACTGCGACCTCGCCAAGCACCGCCTGCTGAACCTCGAGCACCACCTGCACAAGATGTCGGGCGGCGCGGCGGCAGCGGCGACGGGCAGCTTCCAGGAGCCAGGCCCCCCTCGGCCGAGAGCAGCGTGGCGGACGGCCGCCCCAGCGGCATCCTCCCAGGCGTCTGGGAATTCTGGCGGCGACTCCAAGCCTCCCGACCCGAAGAAGGGAAGGAAGGGCGACAAGGACAGGGACACAGCCATGGACGACGCCAAGGGGGAGCTGCAGAAGATCCTCGACGGCAAGGCTGGAGGCAAAGGACGACATCGAGGAGGCCGCCGTCATCGCCGAGGCGGCCACACGGAGAAGAAGTGGACGAGCAAGGACGCGAACATCCAGCAGTGCTTGGCCGCGATAGCCAAGCTATCCCTCCAGACAGCGCAGCGGCAGCGCCTGACGATGGCGACGGTGGTCGACACGTTCACGATGCCGAAGGGACACCCGGTCATCACGGCGCTGTAGCAGACGCTGGAGGACTACAGGAAGCAGGTGCAGACCGCGCGCGAGGCAGGACCAGATCAGCTTCGAGCGGTTGGCAGCCCGACCGCCTCCCTGGCGGTCACCCTTCTCGAGAAGCTGGCCACATGCGACGTGGGCGGCGTGAGCCGCCAGCAGGTCAACGACTACCTCGACAAGATCGAACCGACGACGGGCGAGCCGACCATCACCCGCGAGCAGGTGGAGTTGGACGTGCAGGCCATCAAGATCGAGCAGCCCCACGACGAGAGCAAGGCCAAGCTCCTCATCGCGGGCCCTACGTGGCCCATGAGGGGCACGGTGACGCACGCCTTCAAGGCGGAGGGCGTCGCAACGAGATTCACGGGCGTCATGCCCGCGGGCTGGCTGGAGGACGAGGTGGCGACGTGGTTGGACGTGCTGCAGCAGGGCTGACGACCGTGAGCCGCCGCCCCATCATCTTTGTTAGAGGTGAGACCGTGCCTGGCACGGCGCAGCAGGCTCCCCGACCCACCTCTTCCTCCTTGAAGAGGGAAACTTCAAGCGCAGACTCCGTGACAGCCATCACGGTGCCCGATGCCTCCACATCTCCCCAGCCTGCGGACGGCACGGCACCGCACGAGCAATGTCATGAGGCTGATGAAGAGGCCGCGGCATACCTCTTCGGTTAGCGGGGAGACATTGTTTCTTTTCAAGTTCCCGTCGTGAACTATTCTTGGGCGAATAGATCCAGACACCATGCATCGGAGATAGCTAGGCTGATGCACCACCGTCGGTGCCCTCTCGGGAGATACTGCGACCCGCGGCCTGCCTTTGCCTGCTCCTCGCGTTGATGCGCGGGGGGCGCTCGCCCCAGGCCTGCGTGCTGGACCAAAGTGCGGGCACGGAGCGTGCCTGCGACAGCTCGCCGAATCAGTGTATTACACCCGTTTTCAGAGGCATTTGGGCTCCCTCGTCAAGTAAAAAAAGCTTCTTGCCGCAGGGGCACCAGCCTCGAACTTATCCCTCTCCCTCAGATTGGCACGTGCAAGGGCGATGGCAGTCCTATAGGGATGCGCCCTCAGAAGCTGAGGAGTTCCCCAGGATCGCCATCGTGATGAGGCGATGCCCAACATAGGGAGAGGGAGGTGTTCCAGGCTGGTAGGCAGGGACACCGTGTGGGCGACGCTCCCCGCGCCCCTCAGAGGCGTGGCCAGGTTCCCAGACCCCCGACGTAATGATTTTTTCATGACGTCGACCCCCAGAGGTCTGGACCCTTCCCCCATGACCGGCTTTGCACCCTGAGTCGTTTTTTGACGCTCCCGAGGCCCGGTGAGGGCCCCCGGAGGCCGAAAATGGCGAAAAACCTCCCGTCGTGATTTTTTCATGACTCGAGGGGGTCTGGTAAGCAGGGACACCGTGTGGGCGACGCTCCCCGCGCCCGTCCGAGGCGTGGCCAGGCTTGCCGGCTGGCGAACGCTAGGGGGGTTATACTCTGAAGGCCCTGCGGCCGGTGCCGCCGACCCTGCCCGCGGGACCTCCCCCGGGACCCCCGCTGGCGCTCCCGGTATACCCGCTGGGACCCGCGGGGGGCGTCGTCGTCGTCGTCGTCGTCGTCGTCGTCGTCGTCGTCGTCGTCGTCGTCGTCGTCGTCGTCGTCGTCGTCGTCGTCGTCGTTGTCGTCGTCGTCATCGAAGGGCGTCGTCGTCGGCGGCGTCGGCGTCGGCGTTTCCGGGCGCCCCCCCGGGGGTGGGGGTCCCCTGGTCGCCCTGGGGAGAGGGGGGGGTCCGCGGGAGCGGGGTCTCGAGTGCTTCCTGTCCAGAGCCGCCCCTCTGTCCCCCTTGTGCACGAGGAGGAGGAAGAGGAGGAGGAGGAGGAGGAGGAGGAGGAGGAGGAGGAGGAGGAGGAGCGAGAAGGGGGGGGGATGGACGCAGAGGGGGTGGGGTGGGACGCAGAGCCCCCTGTCCGCAGAGGGGACCGGGGAGGGGGCGGAGCGGTAAGCTGACCTGGGACCCCCTCACCAGGATCCCCCCCACACAAGGGGGAGCCCTTCTCCTTGTCCCAGGAGGAAAAAACACACACACAGACACAAGTAATCGTCGATCCCCAGGAAAATATGGAAAAATATGGGAAGTGGGGGGGAAGACAGTAATCCCAAAAATATGGGAAAATATAGGGAATCCTTTTATTAGTGTGTATTTATTTGTGTGTCCCAGGGCCCCTTGATTGTCCCCCGTGTCCACAGGGGAGACCCGGGAGGGGAGGGGGTGGGGGCATTGAGATCCTTATGTCCACCGGGGGGACCACGAGTTCTTCCCCCCTGTCCACAGTGGGGGGAACCATGGGGGGGCGGTAATCTCACCCTGGACCACCCCCCGACAGGGAAGGGACACAGTGAAGGGAACTTGCTTAAGTACAACCTTCCTTGTCTTTGTGCGTTCCTCAATTTCCTTGGGACTGGCGGCGACGACGACGACGAAGACGACGACGACGAAGACGACGACAGCGTCTCACACACGCGGAAGGGTCGGCGGATTTTTCCACAGCAAATTTTGTGGAGAAGGCTGGCGGGAAATGGAGAGGGACGCGGACAGCCGATGATCAGAGAACAAATGCGACGCTTATGATTTTCATTGTATTTTAGAAGGTTCACGGCCGCGAGGCAGCCATAACTTGTCGTCTTCAGCTGTGCAAGCTGATCTTCCGTTGCCGTACACCAGGCGGCCTTCCTTAGGCGGCCGTCCTGATTCCTCGGCATTCGGACGTCATTGTTCCACGCCATTTTCCACATCGACAACGAAGCGTCTACGTCTTTTGAGCTCAAGTCGATGGCAGCTGGGATCCTGAATCTCGTGCATACATAACTACAGCATCCAGCAACAGGAACTTAGACGGGAATGGTTCAAATCCGCCCGATGGGCACGCATTGGCGAGTCGCAGCGCGTGTTTGCTGCGACTGGCGTCTCCAACAACACTGTTGACCTGGAGTCTGCACGTCCTCATCGGTCTCTCATGTGCAGCCTCTTCGATGGAAATGTCTGCGATTGGGTGGGGCCTTTGAGACCCTGCAGTCCTGGTGGGAGGTCCCACGGCTGGGCAGATGGCTGACCACTGGGGTCCCCCGACCTCCGCCACTGTGAGTTTTGCAGCCCGCGGCCCCAGAGGTCCCGCTTCCTGGATCCATGCCTGATGGTGCCAGGGCTTGATAACAGCCCTACAGTGGGGGCGCGCATCAAGAAATCATAAGCTATTCGTCAGGGTATCCTGGGTTTCTTCGCTCCGCGCGCTGCGCGGTGACTTCCCGCAGCCGTTGGAGAAGCTGCTGCGTTCAGGGTGCTCGGGGTTCCCCTTCGGGTGCACCCCGCGCGCGGGTTTCCAGGGCCGGGTTTCTTGCGGGGTGTTCTTGCGGCCGCGCCCGCACTGTATGCCGAAGTCGAAGGAAAACGCCAGGATCGGAGCAGCCCTCTCGTCGCAGACCTGGGCCTGGCCTGGCGAGCAGCCCCGCGCCCGAGCCCAGATCGGGCCCCGAGGTGCGTGTGGGAGATCCCTGGGCCGGGCGGCCGCCGTGCACCTGCGTGGGATCCCGGGGCGGGGTCCTCCTCCTCCTCCTCCTCCTCCTCCTCCTCCTCGTCCTCCTCTTTCTCCTCCTCCTCCTCCTCCTCCTCCTCCTCCTCCTCCTCCGCCTCCTCCTCCTCTTTCTCTTCCCCTCCTCCTCCTCCTCTTCTTCCCTCCTCCTCCCCTCTCCTCCTCCTCCTCCTCCACTTCTCCTCCTCTTCCTCCTCCTCCTCGCTCCTCCTCCTCCTCCTCCCCTCTCCTCCTCCTCCTCTCCTCCACCTCCTCCTACCTCCTCCTCCTCCTCCTCCTCCTTTCCCCCTCCTCCTCCTCCTCCTCCCTCCTCCTCCTCCTCTCCTCCTACCTCCTTCCTCCCTCCTCACTCCTCCCTTTTCCCCCCTTCCCTCCTTCCCCTTTTCCTCCTCCTCCTCCTCCTCCTCCTCCTCCTCCTTGATCTAACAAGACCTGAGCTCGCCTTGGACAGGAGCTGGCCGCAGCAGATGTTTAAAAGCTTGGGCGCCGGATCTCGTCGGAGCGCCCCCTCGTCCAGACGCAGGCAACAGTCAGCCCGCAGAGGAAGGAGGGGCAGTCGTTCCATGAGTACCCTGGTTAGCATCCTGGCCTCCTCGGCCCATCCTTGGCCGCTCCCGCTGGCCGCGCCCCGCTCGCCAAGGGTCGACCCGGCCTTCCGAGGCCCTTGCATCCGTGTCGTGCGCTCTTGTTGTACGGGCTGGCTGTATGCCTGGCATCGGGTCCAAGAGGCTCCGTACGTCTGGCGGCGCCCGCGTCGGCCCCTCACGCCGGGAGCGTCAAACGCGTCTGCCCGGCCCAAGACTCCAAGGCTTCGCGGTTCTGCGCGGGCGGCTTGTGGCCATCGAGATTAAAGTGGCTTTCGAGACCAGGCGCGAGGCTGCATCCTTCGCGAGGTGCGGCCCCAGCGACCACGCAATTTTCGGGCTGCTCTTGACGTTTCGAGCATGCCCACCATCCAGAAGTGATCGTCGAACGAGTCACTGCTCAGGGAACGAGCATCCCGCCAGGTGTGAGGCCTCGAAGGGAGGGAGGGAGGCCCCCCCCGCGCGTTCAGCAGCTGCAGACCGGCGTGCGGTTCATGTCGCCGGACGGCAAGCTTCTGCAGCTGATGGAGCCGGGAATGGAGTACCAGCCAGGCTTCTTGCTGCGAGGAGGAGTAGGAGGAGGAGGAGGAGGAGGAGGAGGAGGAGGAGGACGAGGAGGAGGACGAGGAGGAGGAGGAGGAGGAGGAGGACGAGGAGGAGGATCGGGAGGAGGATCGGGAGGAGGAGGAGGAGGAGGAGGAGGAGAGAGGAGGAGGAGGAGGAGGAGGAGGAGGGGGAGGAGGTGCGCTTGCGTCATATCTGACGTCCTTCCCCTCCCTCCCATCCCTTTCCATGGCGTAGATCTCCTCTCTATTCGCACAACTGGATTTCGTAGCATGGCAAAGCATTGCATGGTATAGCATGGTGTTGAAGATCAACGCGTAGCATGACAGCATGGCGTGGCGACGCCCCAAAGTGGGGGGGGTTCTGCGGCCCCAAAATCATCGAATCGGCACCGGATGTGTAATCACCCCCGATGGTTTTTTCAGGAGGTTCTTTTGGGGCCTATTTGGAAGGACCGAAAACCATGCCGTGGCATGGCACTGGCAATAATGACGCCAACGCTGCAGCGAGAGCACGATTCGGGACGAGCGGAAGCGCGGAAATGAGGCCAGCGCTGCAGCGGGAGCAACATTTTGAAACAAAAACCTAAGCGAAGACCCATTTCCCGGGAATCTTGTGTAAAAAACAATACGCGGAGGGGGGCCGGATATCTTCCGGACGTCATCAGGGCAGAGAGGAGAG
>CAUYUJ010007836.1:0-53349 GCA_963575745.1 Prorocentrum cordatum
GGCGGCGGCGGCGGCGGTGGCGGCGGCGGCGGCGGCAGCGGTGGCGGCAGCGGCTGCGGCGGCAGCGGCTGCGGCGGCGGCAATTCGGCAGCGGGGGCGGCGGCGACGGGCGGCGAGGCGGCGGCGGCGGACAAAGGCGGCGGCGGCGGCGGCGGCGGATTCGCCCCCAGTAGCTGCCCATCCAAAGACGACTGCTGAATATGCTGCGGCTCGGGCCAAGCTCGGGTGCTACGTATGTGTTGGGAGGGCGGGTGGGAGTGAGCGAGACGGCTTGCGGGCAGGGGGGGAAGTCTTGACCCCTCCCAGGGTTGGAGGGGTTAGAGCGTCCAAGATGACCCAAAACGGCTCCAAGAGGGCCTCAGAAAGCTCAAGGTGGCCTCCAAGATGGTCCACGATAACCGAACATGGTCCAAGATAGCCTCCGACATGCCTGGAAGACGCTTCAAAACGGGCCCAAGAGGGGTCCCAGTGCCTGCCCAGGCACCGTCCAAGAGGTCAAGGTCCATCAACACATGTGTTTATGGCATTCTTGCCTTTTCGTTTCCGATGGGCCTCTGAGGCCTCCAGGTGGCCCCAAGACGGCGCAGGCCGCCGAGACGAGGGCGGGGAACACCTCCCACATCACAAAACTGAACCACAATGTTTACGAGCATGCATTACATGTCGAATGACCGGTATGCTTCGCACGGCCGCGGAGAAACCACATCTGTAGATTACATTAAGTATGTATGTATATATATATATATATATATATATATATATATATATATATATGCACTACTCGTAAGAAGGCCCTGCGAGCCCAGAGAAAGGGGGCGAGACGATCACGACCCCCGGCTGTCCTGGGGTCGCTTTCTTCCGTCAGGTTACAACTAACAGCGAGAAAAGAGCGGGCCGCACTGCAAGACCACGCGCAGCATCGCATATGAAAAACACGTGAAGGATATGTAGGGAGGTGGCGGGGAATGGGCGTCGCCGAAAAGGCTGCGAGATTGGCGGAAGCGCATCGCAACACATAGCTGTACACACTACTCGTAAGAAGGCCCCGCGAGCCCGGAGAGAGAGGGCGAGACGACCAGACGACGATCCTGCCCCAGCGCAATATTTTTGCCGCGCTCTCGACACGAGAGCGAAGTGCCTGGAAAGGGTGACTCTGGGCACGCCGTTCAGCGCGACCCCCGGCTGTCCCGGGGTCGCTTTCTTCCAGCACTCGCTGCGTTAATCGGATGAGGCAGCGCCTTGCGAAGCGTGGCGACCGCTAGGCTTGGGCCCGCCTTCTTGCACTCTGAGGCTTTCTGGATCAGGTTGAGAGAGGCGTTGCGTTTGAAGGCGTCAGTCGAGGGCCCGCCATGGCGCATGCCGTGAGGGACCACTTTGAAGCCCAGCGCCGCTGAGTACTCGGCGAAGATCTTGTCCAGCTTCGCGAGGCTCAGCGAGTGGAACAATAATCCAGAGGCCGGCGCTCGGCCCACGAGCACCCTTGGGACATCCTCGGCCCGCTGCCGCCCGAACTCGCCGACGACGACGCCCGCGTCGAACTGCCTGTTCTTGGCGGGCTTGTTCCCGGTCTCTGGCGCAATCGTGACGCTCCGGCGCTGGGTGTCGGCGGCGCGCTGCGGCCGGGTGACGTCGCTGACCTTCAAGTCGAGGGCCTCCTGAGGCCGGAAGTAGCAGTCCCAGGCCAGGAGGGCGAAGGCGGCCGCCAAGGCGTACATGACCGGGTCCGACTGGTTGCGGAGCAGGAAGTCGACGATCAGCCAGAGCATCTCCTCGCAGGGCGGGTCGCGGCTCTGGTCGGGCGACCTCCTCCTGTACGCCTTCAGGGTCGCCTTTGCCTGCGGCGTGCAGTCGGGCGATCGGATCGGCCAGTCCTCGTGGTAGGCGCAGCCGTGCAAGGCGTACCTCGCTGCCCCGACGGGGCAACCGTCGAGGTAGAGGTACTCCATAACCGGACGAGCAGGTCGTCCCACTCCTTGAGTTTGTTCTTCCTGGGCTTGTCCGCGGCGAAAGTCCAGCGCCGCCGCGAAGTTCTCGTTGTACCTCTGGGCCGTCGCGGAAGTGGCGCTGAGCTTCCGGAGGAACCCTGGGCTCGTGTCAGAATCAGCGAGCCGCCGGCGGCGCTGCCCGCGCGCTCGGTCCTCTCGAGCCGCGGCGCCCCGAGCGATCTGCGAGCGCGCCGAGTTCCCAGGAGAGCGGGCGCCCGTCCCAGCGCCCGTCTGCTGACTCCCACCCGAGCGTGGCCGCCCGCGGGAGGGCGCCCAGGTGGAACGGCTCGTCGACGACCGAACTCCGCGCGGCTGCCAGCTGGCTCTCCCGCTGCTCGTCGAGCCTGGCGTCTGCGCTCGAGCGCCAGGCTGGCGAGGGCGCGCCATCCCAGAAGAGCCCTGCCAGGCGCTTGCAAAAACGAAGAGGGTACACAGACGCGAAGCTGGTCCGCCAGCGCCAGCCAGTCCCCAGCAGGTGCGCTGATCCTTGCAAGACGACGTGTCGGCCATGTCCTGGGCAGAGCTGCCCCGTCCGCTCGAGGCCCTCGAGGGTCCCGACAAGCCGGGTGGGCTTGCGCCAGGCTGTGCCGTAGCTGCACATCTCAAGGGGGACGCTGACCGCCCGTCGCGTGAACCGCACGAGCGGCGGCCACTGCCACAACGCGGAAGTCTTCGCATTCTCGATGACGAACTGCACGCCCGCACTTCTGCCAGCGCGCAGCACACGACAAGTGAAACGAGCACATGCCAGGCCGGCAGCGTCGCGAGCCTGACCACCCGCACCGTCGCCTCCTCGGTGGCGTCGCAATGCCGCTGTCCACGAGGTGCAATGCGTGCCCAGCCAGACCATCCAGATGCGCCCGGCCAGGATCCAGCCAATGATGACGTCAGCCGCGGCCTTGCAGGTGACATCGAAGTGGTCTCCATTGCGCGCGTCAATCGGCACCGCCACTCGCGGCCCGGCGGCGGCGGCGGCCATGCTGAGGTGTCCGACACCGGCGAAGATCTCCAGGAAGAACTTCCCAGCGGGTGCCGGCGGCGCCCGCTGCCGCCGACCCGCCGGGGCTGCGGCTGCCGGCGGAGACAGGGCTGCAGGTGGCGCAGCTGGGCGACGTGCCGAACGCGTAAGAAGATGCCCAGGCGAATTTCCAGGATTTGCTGGGGCATCTTTCTGGCCTTTTGGAAGCTGGTGCTCCTGCTGCTGCCGTGGCTGCGGCGGCCGCTGCGCTGCCGGCACCGCGGCGCTGACGCCGGCGGCTGTGGCGGCGTGGGGCTCGGGGCTGAGGGCCCAGCCCTTGGCCGCAGGATCGAGCCTGCCGCCGCCCGGGGCCGCCTGATCGGTCGCGCGCCGCTGGACGAAGCGCCCCGCGTCCCTCGCCTCGGCCTGCGCCCCCTTGACAGCCTGTCCAGGGCGGGCCCGCGCCAGGCGCGACGCGTAGTCGCTGGGGTTCCGCTCGGGCTCGATGCACCGCCGAGCCCACCTGGCGTTGGCCGCGACCTGCCACGCGCAGCCCCGCCTCGCGAAGCAGAGGAGCGGCCGCGACTCGGCGCGCCCCCGGTCGAACGACAAGACCTCGGCCATGTTGTCGCCGAAGCTGAGGCACGCGGAATTGTGGCGCCGCTCGTCGCGGCAGTAGTCGAACAGCCCGAAGAGCGAGGCGCGGGCCTCCAGCAGATGGATCTTGTCCTTCGCCTTCCAGCTGCCAGCCACGAAGCACTTCTAGCGGCGCGGGTCGTCCCACTCTGACCCCGGCGTTGGCGCCATGCCGTGGACCTCCACCAGGGCGTCCGGGGCGCGGCAGCGAGCGTCCGCCCGCCGAGGCAGAAGGTCCAGCTCGCGAGCGACCTCCGTCTCGGCCCAAGCCGAGAATGGGCCTGCCGCGCAGCCCGAGGCAGGGTCCCCTGGCGGCAGCGCGCCGCGACAGACCCTGGGTTCAGGCCCGTCGCCGGCGAACGCATCGGGCCCCCGGAAGCGCCACCGCTCGCGGTACTGGGCGGCCGCCCAGGACCCTTTCGGCGTGGCGGTCGTGGCGTGCACGGCGCACCCTTCGCCGCTCGAGTCCGAGCAGTAGACCCGGTCCCCGATGGGCCGGCCCAGGTCCCACGCGGCCGGCGGGGGGAGGGGTCGCACCGTGCACGGCTCGGCGAGCTCGTCGCCGTCGAAGGCCTTCCAGTCGCCGACGCCGTCGCCGATGAAACGGTACAGGGCGTGCAGCACGCAGAGCAGCTCGCGACGCACGCTGAAGTGGTCGACGACGTGCCCCACCCGCCGCCGCACTTGCGAATGCGCGGCCCCGCCCAGGTGCTCCAGCTCGCGCAGCGCGTGCCAGAGTCGCCACATCCGCCTGGGCCTCGGCATGAGCGAACGCCTCGGGCCGTGAATGGTCGGCCCACGAGCTCGAGCTGCTCCACCCCCGGCTCCGCCTCCTCGTGCGTGGCGAAGCCCGCGGCGTGTAGCTCGTCGCGGATAGCGACGTGCAGGCGCGCGCAGGCCTCCTTGGAACCGCCGATGATGTTGCCGTTGTCGACGTAGGGCGCCAAGGTGGCGCAGCGAGGGCCGAAGGCTGGAGAGGGCCGCCAATCGGCCAGCGGGTCACCGCCCAGGCCGCATCGCGCCAGAGCGCGCTTGCCGGCCTCCTCGAGCGCCGAGTGGCAGGAGAACAGCGCCCAGCTCCACCCCGTCGGCAGCCCGCCGAAGCGCGCGTGCAGCTCCTGCGACGGGCTGACCTCCACGACGCGGCCGAGGTCCTCGTCGAAGACCTCGGTGACCCCAGCCTCCTCGGCGGTGAACGTCTCGTCGAACGCGAACCACGAGGCCACGCTCGGCACCGAGAACTGGTAGAACCCGTCCTTGAGGTCGATGCCCGAGCCACAGACCTCGAAGTCGTCGTCGCAGACGCCGCCCTCGCCGCAGATCTCGGCCCACTGCCTCGACAGGTTGAGGTTCGCCAAGGCACTGGGGGTTGACGGCCGCGATCGCCTTCGGGGGTCGGCGATGCAGCTCGTTGACGCCTCGACAGTCAAGCGCCAGGCGGATGCTCCCGTCTTTCTTGCCGACGAAGAAAGCCTCGATGTGGCCCTTCTTCCTGAGGCGGTAGGCGACAAGCCCGACGCGATCCAGCCGTCGGATGAACGCCTGGCGCCGCCCTCCTGGATGTCGGAGACTCGGGTCCCAGTGAGGCGTAGTCGGCTTCCCCACCTTCTCTAGCTCCTCGTCTGTGAGGACGATGCTCTCGTCGGGCTTGTCGCGGTGCCGCCCCGCGAACTCCCCCGCCAGCTCGCGCGCCCGGAGGGGGCGGGTCCGCCCCTCGAGCACCTTGAGGCGGTCTGCCCGGTAGGGCACGGAGCTGGCGTCTTCCTCCACGTCGTGCACGGTTGGCGACCGCAGGGCGCTGGCCAGGGGTCCACCCTCGAACTCACTGGCGTCGATCGGCGGGTCGAAGAGCATGACCGCGGACGCGATGTTGCTGAGCATCGAGGACTGGCGTGATGACGGCTCGTGCTCGCGGGTGCGGCGGGGCCTGCGCAATGCCAGACCCCGGCCAGCTGTGGACTCGTGCAGGGCGTTGAGTCTGGCGACCGCCTCGGCCACCAAGACCTCGCTGCGATGCCAGCCTCCTCGTCGGCGGCGTGCCTGTCGCGAGGCAGACCAACTTTCCCCGGCCCGCCCAGCGCGAACGGGAAGAGGAAAAGGCGACGCCGGGCCAGGGATCGCGATGCCCGGCCCGTCGCCGCAAGGGCGGGCGCCAAGCTCAGCGCCGCCCCCAGCCATCGAACGAGGAGAGCAAGTGCTACTCCTTCTTGGGCCCCTTCTTGGCGGCGGCCCTCTTCTCCTCCTCTTCGGCGAAGAGCCGCTGGTGCTTCAGCGTGTAGGCGTGCGTGCGCTGCTCCTCCGCGACGAACTTTGCGAAGGCGCCGGTGGTGACGCCTCCAGCGGCGTCCGACCTGCTGGTGATCATGAGGGCCGTCCCATTGAAGTCTGGCGCCTTTGGGTTCTTCTTGGCCGCCGCGTGAATCTGCAGGACCGGCCTCGCCGTGAGCTCGGCGCTGGCCAGCTGGCCCCCGTTGGCCTGGTCCCAGCTCGTCAGGTGCGCCAGGATCGACATCAGGTTGCGGTGCTTGTAGGCGATCGTGCTGTCGGGCGCGATCCCTGACCCCCGCGCGTAGTAGCCGTGGAACCCGACCAGCTCCTCGCCGTCGGCCCGAACGGCGGTCATCAGCTCGTGGTGCGCGCTGGGGCCATCGAACGGCCAATCGTTGTCCTTCGCCGTCGGCTTGGTTGGGTCCCGCGTCGGGTGGTAAGTCATCTCGGTCATCGCGCTCCGCAGGGACCTGTACCGCGCCCCGCTCCTGTCCTTCTCGACTGGCAGGACTCGGGGATCCCGGCCTGGCCCCGCGCGCTTCTCCTCCTTTCCACTCCTCCACCAGGTCGCCGCCCACCTTCTCGATCGCGGTCCACAGCATCTCCCCGTCCACCTCGACGCGCGTGATTCCGACGGCGTCGGCGGTCTTGTGCCTGGCTGCCGAGCCCATGGCCGCGGCGTCCGCCACCTCGCCGTACTTCTCGAAGCTCGGGTCGGCGAGCCGCCAATTGGCCGCCCCTGGGCCCACCTGCGTGGCGATCGGCTCGGCGCCGTGGATCTCTGCCATCGCGTGGCAGTCTCGGCGCACCTCGGCCAGCGTGTCCGCGTCGATGTTGTCGATGCCGTAGTAATCTCCGCGGATCCGCTGCGGCACCGCGGTGGCCCGCACCAATGGCACGACGTGGTGCTGCGCGAGGTCGATCACCTGGACCGACAGGTCCGGGGTGAATCCGATCCACACCGAAACCTGAACTCGCCGAACCAGGACTCGCTGGTGATAGTGGAAGTTCAGGTCGTCCGGGTACCTCACTGCTACCTGCTGCTCCTCGACGTCGAAGGTCGTCATCGCTTAGACTCAAGCTAGCGGTCGCGCACAGGGCGGCCTCCACTCCGTCACGAGGTCCGCCGCTCCAGACAAGCTCGTCGACCCCAAGCACGTCGGAGTTGCAGACGCCCGCCGGTCCTCGAGGGCCTCGACGCGGGCTCGCACAGAGGCTGGAGCAGGTTGCGTTGTCAGCGCCGTCCGCGAACGAGACGACGACCAGCAGGGGCAGAAGCAAGCCCACGCCGCCAGCGAACTCGCCACGCCGAGGGCCCACCCGAGCGCGCCTGCCCGCAGCTCCCAACTGGGAGGGCACCAGCAGTCCACGCTGGCCGGCCGTGTCGTCCTCTCCGCTTCCTGCCGCCCGGCCGGGCAGAGGCAAGAGCGGTCAGCTGGGATCGCCGGGCAAGCCGGGCAGGCCGGGCAAGCCGGGCAGGTGACCGTCGGCGCGCAGGCCGGACAGTCAGTGCAGTGCACCTCCGGGGCGCAGGCGGGGCACGGTGAGCCGCCGAGCAACGCGCCCCGGACGCTGCCCACGGTGCAGGAAGGCGAAGAAACGGTGGCGCCTGCAAGCCACCACAGCATGGACCGCGGCCCGGCTGCGGATCGCCGGTCGCCAGGCCGGCAAACTCTAGCGCCGAAGTGGCTGCGGGACCCGGCGGAAACGTGTCGCAACACATAGCTGTGTATGTATGTATGTGTGTATGTGTGTATGTGTGTATGTGTGTATGTGTGTATGTGTGTATGTATGTATGTATGTATGTATGTATGTATGTATGTATGCTGTATGTATGTATGTATGTATGCGCATGCATGCATGCATGCATGTATGTATGTATGTATATATGTATGTTTTCTGGATTCATATTATATATTTATGTATAATGAATATATATATATATATATATATATATATATATATATTATATATTTATGTTATCTATATATATATATATATATATATTATAATATATATATATATATATATTCGCGCCTATATGCGTGCATACACGCTGGTGCCATTGATCCTGAGAGTACGTTGTAATTTGTATAATTTGCTGACTTCGGCCATCGTCCGGAATGCCGTGACCGTTCGAAGGATATGTACGAAGAATCGGCCAAGTCAGGAGCAGCAAAACATTAGTTGCGCAACAAATCAGGAACCTAATGGAAACACGAACAGCGAAGCGGATTGAAGGATTCTGAAACGCGCTCATGCCGTCGGCCACTAGAAGCACAGATGTATGAATCACACGTCAATCAATAATCCAAAGCCGAATGTGCAGCACCCATGTAGCTTCTGTTCAACCAAAGCAGCCAATCCACTCCGATGAACTCAAAGCGACAATGATGATCATACTCGTGGTTGATCCAGATTGTATTCGCTCGGGTCCACGAAGAATTGCTTAATCGGTTGGAGAACAAACGTTGCGTATAAACGGCAGGACGTAAGCAACACGAGGGCGTGATTGGTTTAGGGGCTTCCTCTTCCAACCCCCTTTCCCCTTCGGGGGATTTTTTTATCACTGTTCTCTATCAGTGAACACCCCCTTCCCCAAGCGACCGGCAGCCAACCCGGACTAATGAGAACATCCCCCCCACCACCCACAATTACAACATGCACTTTGCTTCCACATCCCACCAACCCTCTGGGCGTAGGGGTGTAACGAACTCTTGCCTTCCGTCTTCCCACAACCTTCTCCCCTGCTCGGGGGAAGGGTTTATCACTGTTCCCTATTAGTATACACGCCCTCCCCGAGGCGACTGGGAGCCAACCAGGGACAATGAGGGCCCCCCCCCACAATCCCGTGTAAAAACAATACAAATACACGCTCAGCCTTGAATTTCGGAGCATGCGCAGCGAACCCGATGCGGCCTCCCCCCACCATCCCTGTCAAAAAACAATGTAAAGTACACTTGGCGGCGGCGGCGGCGGCGGCTGCGGCGGCCGCGGCGGGGGCAGCGGCTGCGGCGGCTGCGGCGGTGGCGGCGGCGGTGGCGGCGGCGGCGGCGGGGCGGCGGCGACGGCGGCGGCGGTGGCGGCGGCGGCGGCAGCGGTAGCGGCAGCGGCTGCGGCGGCAGCGGCTGCGGCGGAGAAAGGCGGCGGCGGCGGCGGCGGCGGCGGCGGCGGCGGAGAAAGGCGGCGGCGGCGGTCGGCGGCGGCGGCGGAGGCGGCGGCGGCGGATTCGCCCCCGGTAGCTGCCCATCGAAAGACGACTGCTGAATATGCTGCGGCTCGGGCCGAGCTCGGGTGCTACGTATGTGTTGGGAGGGCGGGTGGGAGTGAGCGAGACGGCTTGCGGGCAGGGGGGGAGTCTTGACCCCTCCCCGTACCTCCTCCACTGTGCCTTGGAGGGGGAGGGATGGAGGGGTTAGAGCGTCCAAGATGGCCTAAGACGGCTCCAAGAGGGCCTCAGAAAGCTCAAGGTGGCCTCCAAGATGGTCCAAGATAACCGAACATGGTCCAATATAGCCTCTGACATGCCTGGAAGACGCTTCAAAACGGGCCCAGGAGGGGTTCCAGTGCCTTCCCAGGCACCGTCCAAGAGGTCCAGCAAAACATATGTTTTTGGCATTCTTGCCTTTTCGTTTCCGATGGGCCTCTGAGGCCTCCAGGTGGCCCCAAGACGGCCAAGAGAGCCCTGAGAGGGGCCCAAGAGGGCCCAAGATCGCCCCAGAGCACTCCACGAGCGGTCCAAAACACCATTTTTGAGCTTTTGACGGGCCGGCCTGCGGGCAAACCAAGAGGCTTCCCAGACCCCTCCAATGACCCCAAGAGGGCCCCAAGAACCCCAACGTGAGCCCCAAGAGGGCCCAAAGAGTGCCCTAAGAGGCCCCACAGAGGCTCCAAAAGAGCCCCTGAGATGGCCTTCGTTGTCCTTCAAGAACCTCTCACAAGAGCATACCCCGACTTCTCATCCTCCTTGTCATCGTCCGTTCCCTCCCTTCTCCTTTCCTGCCTCCTCCCTCCTCCTCCTCCTCCTCCTCCTCCTCTCCCTCGTGCGGCATTCCTCCTCCTCCTCCTCCTCCTCTTCTTCCCCCTCCTCCTCTTCTCTCTTGTTCGTCGTCGTCCTCCTCCTCCTCCTCCTTCTCATCTTCTTCCTCCTGCCACCACACCAAGATGGTCCCAAGAAGTCGAGCATGGCTCAAGATAGCCTCCCGCAGACCTCCGAGAGGCCTCAAGATAGCCACAAGACTGTCCAAGAAAGCTGAGGCTGGCTCAGGATAGCCTGGGACAGCCTCTAGCCGCACATGGCTCACGATAGTCTCCAAGAGGCCTCAAGAAAGCCTCCGAACGTGTGTGGATGGGCTGGTGACAATTTTTCCGTCGCGGCCGCAAGCGGAAACGCAGGCGGCGTCCGAACTCAGCCCGGGCTACGAGCCAAACCTAATTACCTAAGCGCGCGAACAAGCGGCCGCCAGAGCTGCCGCCGAGGGACGCCTGGCGACGCCGGGGACTGAAAGCAGAGCTGCAAGAGGTGCCAAGTGTGCCAAGCGGCTGAAGTGCAACCGTCCCAGGGGCGAGATTTCCGGGAAGTCAAATTAATTGTACCTCGTCGCGCCAGGCGCCAAAGGTAAACGGGCCACACGGGTGAGGATACTTTTTAGTCAGCGGCCGCGGGCGAGCGCGCCGGCGGCGAGTCAGGTCAACGCGGGCTACGCAGAGACTAACTAGGCAGAGGAAACGCGGGAAACATAGAGCAGAGCAACGCGCGAGGCGACGGCTAAGTGCCGGCCGAGGCCTCAGGTGGGTGGCTGAGGGGACTGAGACTGAGGGGAACTGCCAGCGTGCAAAGCTCGGGTGAGGATACACGATGCGCCAAGAATTTGGAGCATGCACGCGCGCCTCGTGACCACTTTGCATTGGTTTTGACAGGGACGGCGGAGGTGCCGCATATAGCTTGCTGCGCGCAGGCCAACCATCCCTGTCAAACAACAATGCAAGATACACTTTGGATCACAATCTGGAGCATGCGCAGGGCTCTCTTTTCTATGAGCTCTCAGCTGTTTCACGACCCCTCAGGATGTCAAACTTTGTCCATCGGTGTCGGTGCTTTGCGCTCCCTGGAGGAGCCGCCCTTCTCACATAATGCTCGGCACTTCGCTTCAGGGGCATTCAAGATTCTGAAGTCCTTGGGGCCAGGGTTCCAGGCACCTGGTGTCCCTATTGGTTCCCCGTAGCTGGCGCAACTGGCGCGGCTGGAGCACGTGACACAATTGGCGCACGTGGAGCAAATGCCGCACCTGGCACGCTTGGGCCTCCAGGGTGCCTGGTGCACACCTGGTGGCGCGCAATGGCATGTGTGGTCTTCCTTGGCGAACTGCTGACAATCGGGTCAGACTTATGCGTTGGGAGGGCGCGTGGGAGTGAGCTAGACGACCTGCTATCTAGGAGGGCAGCTTGGCCCCTTCCCCTTCCCCCCCTAAACGAGGGGGTTCGCGAGTCGTTGGGGCGTACAAGATGGTTTCGCGAAAAAAACTAATTGTACACATATTTTTGCCACATGTTGGCCTACTGGGGGGGGGGGGCGTTGTGAAGTAACAACCCTTCTCTGATCAACCTCCTCCAAGATGCCCCCCCATGGCTCAAGAGCCCCCCAATAAGTCTCCCCCAAGAGAGGATCCCCCGAAACACCCAGAACGTTCCTAGAAGCCCCTGGAACCACGAAGCGGCCCTTATGGACGCCACAAGAGTAGTCCAAAAAGATCCCGAGCGACATCCGACGCGTCTCCGAGAGGTAGCCACGAAACCTCTGGCCTTTCTGCTCGCCCGCCTCCTCCTCCTCGTCCTCCTCCTCCTGCTCTTCCTCCCTCTGCCTCCTTTTCCTCATCCGCCTATTCCTCCTCCTGCTTCCTCCTCCTGCTTCCTATTCCTGCCTCCCCCTCCCTCTCCCCCTCCTTTCCCCTCCTCTTCTGATTACTCCTCCATCCTCCCCGTCTTGGGCTATGACGGCTTTCCTAGCCCTTGATTAAACTGCATGCTCCTTCACATTCCTGTTCAAGGCACCTCGCCTGGGTATCGTTTCTGGGTGGGCTGCCCATGTTACAGCGGCGGCGGCGGCGGCATGCGGCGGCGGCCTCCTCCTCCTCCTCCTCGTCCTCGTCCTGGTCCTCGTCCTGGTCCTCGTCCTTGTCGTCGTCGCCTTCCTCCTCCTCCTCCTCCTTCTCCTCCTCCTCCTCCTCCTCCTCCTCCCCCTCCTCCTCCTCCCCCTCCTCCTTCTATTCCTCCTCCTTCTCTCTTTCCGCTGCCTCCTCGCTTCAATGCAGCCCTGAGGCGGCATCCAAGCTGACCTCTGACACGAATGAAATGGCCCACTATGGACTTCAAGACTTACACGATGGCTCCCAAGGCGGCCCCAATGCTCCTTGACAACGTCCAACGCCCCAGCACTGCGGCAATGCCGCGGCAACTTCGACGAAAAGACGCACTCACTTACTGGAGCTTCGGGGCGCCCCAAACGGCTCGATATGCACCGAACTCGCCCAATAACAAAAACGCACCGACAGCCCCCAAAACGGCGCAGGGGGGCCAACTATTCTTGAACCCTGTCCAACCCTTGAGGGCGTGAGTGGCGCAGAATGTTTCCTACGCCAACTTCCCTCTTCCCTTTCGAAGAAGGGTTGACCACTCCCCCTCTCCCGGGGTCTGGACGGGGCGCCCCGCGACGGGTTGAAGCGTCCAAGAGGACTCCAAGAAGGCTGTAGATAGCCCAAGATGACCTCCGATATGGAACAAAATGATACAAGATCTCTCAAACTGGCGTCCAATCTTCTCCAAGAAGTCCCAAGTCGGCTCCAAATGGCAACGGGGCCTCCCAAGGAGGCCACCAAGAAACCAAACTCCTTTCAACACAACTTGGGAATTACGGATTTGTGCCTTTTCGCCTTTTCGCTTCCGATGGGATTCTGAAGCCTGACGATGGCTACAAGATGGCCAGAAGATCGGCACATTAGGGCCCCACTGTGGTCCCAAGTGTGCCCCGAGAGGACTTCAATAAGGCGGCGGCAGGCGGCGGCAGGCGGTGGCGGCCTCAACTTCGTCGTCGTTGTTCTCCTCCTCCTCCTCCTCCTCCTCCTCCCTGCCCTCCTCCTCCCTGTCCTCCTCCTAGTCCTTCCTGTCCTCCTCTTCCTCCTCCTCCTCCTCCTCCCTGTCCTCCTCCTCCTCCTGCTCCTGTTGAACCAGTTGAACGCTACATAGGACTCCCGCACAGTCGCAAGAATCCTAGCAACAACCACAAGAGAGGGCCTTACCTCCCTCGGGGCACCTGGACGCTCCGTCCGAACACCGCACGGGAGCTGGGGTCCTTGCCTGCGATCAGCATGGCCAAGGACTTCTCAGCAACCGAATTACGCGGGCGCTCGTGACACGGGTCTTTCAGGTACCGACTGCGGGCAACCCCGAACGCCGCGCATTTCCGACACCACACCACAGTCCTCCTCCTCCTGCTCCTCTTCCGCTTCCTTCTCTTTCTCTTCCTCCCCCTCTGCCGCACCTACTCCTCCTTTTCCTTTCCTTCCCTTCCTTTTCCTCTTTCTCCCCCTCCGCCACCTCATCGTTTCTGGGCACCGTCGTGTTTCGCCTTTGGAGCATAAAGGAAAACGAGGAGGACAAGCATAATTAAGAGGAGGAGGAGGAGGAGGAGGAGGAGGAGGAGGAGGAGGAGGAGGAGGAGGAGGAGGAGGAGTAGGAGGAGGGGGAGGAGGAGGAGGAGGAGGAGGAGGAAGACGAGGAGGAAGACGAGGAGGATGAGGAAGATGGCGGACAAGGTTGGAGCTGGAAGGACGGGGCTTCTGACGCCCCAACAGCGCGGCAACTCCGTGGTAACGTCTTAGAGTTCTTGGGTTGTCTGCGGGGCGCCGCGGGCGTTTCCGGAGACCGTCGCGGGTCCTTCTCGTGGCCCTTGTGAGAAGGGAATGCCGCCGCGTAGCGCGGCACATGCGCGGCCAACCTTAGGAATGCTGCACTTGTTGGGTTCTTTCCCTATCGTGCGCTCTCAAAACGTGGTTCGCGTCTTGGGCTCCCTCGTAATTCATTGGTATACCCACGCAATCTAACCGCGGCAATGCACCGCGGCACAACAACAACTGTAACGATGTTGCTGCGGCAATCCCAAACCTGCCGCCACTGCTGTGGTCAACCTATAGGAACACGCCGGACGACGCCGTATTGATTTGTACATGTGTTGCTCGCTCCATTCCCCTGTGATGTGTCTCGCTCTCGCCTCCGTAGCCATTTTGGCTCAAGATGCTTGGTTCCTCGCGGGGCCCCACGGACACCACTAGTCCGCGGCCAGACCACCGTCCCTCTCGGCCTGTTCGCCCAAGTCTGGATCTTGTCTCACCAACGTGGGACAAGGCGGTTTCCTTCACTCACGCGCTGTCGGCTCTCTCGTCAGTGCCATGCCGCCTCCGCACTACCGCGCGGAGCAGAGCAAGTACCAATGGTTATGCAAGAGCTGTGTTGGCCAGAAAGGCCAGCCTTGGTTCATCGATGCAGACGCGAGTGCCTGTTCGATGTGCAAGCTTGGCAAACGATTGTGCTTCAAGTCGTGCCGTATGCCGAGCACTTCTCCGTCCTTCCGTGCAGGGCGCTCGGCCCCTAGCTGGGCCAGCTCGGTTGAGGTGCAGCAGCCCAAGAATGTGTTGGCGGCCGCCAGCGCAAAGCTCCGCCAAATGCAATACAACGGCGGCACGGGCGCCCCCGTCGAGGATGACGCCTCGGCCGACGAGAAAGCCGAGCAGCGGCTGCGCCAGTTGGGGGAGCTACTCAAGACGGTCAGCATGTGCGATGACCCCACCTTCCCAAGGCCAAGGAAGCGTGCGCCGCTGAGCAGGCGGAGTTACGCAACAAGATCGCGGCCGCCCGACCCCTTCGGTCAGCGACTGCGTGATTTGGGCGCGCAGATCAGCAAGCAGCAGAAATTGCGGAATGACCTGGATCGGAAACTCACTGGTATTCGGGACCGACTGGCGCAGTTGCAGGAGCAGGCGGCGGCCGCCGTGCGTCAGCTGGCCGAGCTCGACGAGCAGATGGAGGAACTGCAGGAGCAGCAGCGCGCGCTTCAGAGTGAGGCGCCCTTGCCTCCCCGAGTCTCCACAGAGCCTGGTGCTCGACCTCTCGATGAGCCGATCAAGGGCCCAGCGTCGCGTTGGAAGGTCTCGGCGAGGTCCTGGGGGCACTGGGGGCTGCTCATGCCCCGTCGGAGCGGCTCAAGGCGGACCTTGAGCAGCTTCGCCAAGTGGAGGCCCGAGCGCGCGAGCAGCAGCGTCTCGAGCGTGGGCACGCGGAGCAGGCTCGTCGCGGGCAAGAAGAAGGGGCGACCGATTCTCAGGACATCGACGCCGACGACGACATGGCGGAGGCTACTGGCGAGGCGACCTTCCTTAAGGAGATGGCAGGGGCAGGGGGTGACAAGCGCAATGGAGGAGGTGCTGGCCATGCATGGGGCCAAATGCAAGAAGCAGGAGGCTCGCGCTTAGCGGGTCAGCGCTCCTCTTCTTTTCATGTGTGTTGTGTTCTTTGTTTGGCATCATGACGTCGAATGGCGTCACTACTGTCGGCGCGTCGTCGGGAGGTCCGCTTATCGACTGTTTGAAGAGCCGCAGCTACATGTGTGTCACAGTGCAAGCACATCGGTCAATGGCCGACTCTCCCGCCCTGGCGAGGCTGCAACAAGACGCTCTGGCGGAAGGCTGCCAAGCTACCGTGGCATCTGGGGGCCTGCCCTGCCTGGCCAGGGCGCGGAGAGCCAAAGCGGGGTTGCCGTGCTAGCGCCGCGTCGGGTGTTGGTGGATGGCGCCGCCAGCGCTGGACGGGCCCACTCTCGAGCCTGGGCGCGTGATGGCGGCGCTGGTGTGTTGTGGCGGCAAACGCGGCTTTGTGATGGTCACTGTGTGCCTCAGAGTGGACGAGCTCCTTTCCTCTGAGAATTTGGCGATTTGTTCAATCTGCATCAGTATCTGAAAGTGCTTGATGCGATGCAGATGCCGTGGGTTGAGGAAGGCGGCTTCAACGTGGAGTTGAAACAGATGGGCTCGTTGGCATGGCTCCACTGCGTCAGTGACATTGCTCTTGCTCCGTCCTCTCCCACGTGTGTGCAGTCGCTCCCAGGTCGTACCATTGATCACTTCTTTGTTGCGTGTCAGCTGGTTTCTCGGCTGGGGCCCGCGGCTGTCGGCGCAACGGATGCGTGGCCACATTTGCCCGTGGCGGTTCAATTGCGCGCCGAGCCTCGTGATGTTGATTCGCCAACTTGCTGAGCCCAAAGGTCTGGCGAAAGCTCCGCGGATTGGTTGCCCGCGGCCACCGCCTGACTGGGATCCTCTATTGCAGCAGATCGAGTTGGCGACGTCGGCGTCTGACCTGGCACATGCATGGGAACAGTTGTTGTTTGAGCTGCAAGGGCGCTATGGCATTGTTGGGAAGTCAGCCAAGCAATTTGCCGCCAAGCATGCGCCGCCCGAGTTCTGCCAGGCCAAGTCCGACCCTGACGTGCGGGGTCTTGGAAGCGGAAGGCCCCATAAAGCCGCAGCTTGGCTCGCGGCTGCCAGGTGGGCGAGACGCTTCCGCAGTGTAGCTTTGGTGCCATCCATTCAGAAGTTCACTGGGCAACCGACGTTTGTGCTGCCAAGTATGATCACGGTTGTTGTCTCTTGATCTGCCGGCTCGCATGTCGCGCCCTCGTCGGCAGCGCTGCCCGAGCATTGCCCACAGCGGAGCTGTGCGGCAAGACGGCCGAGCATATTCTGGAGTTGGAGTATTTTCTGCAACGGATACGGTGCTGTTCCTCTGCGTGGGGGCATCTAGGCCAGTGGGCGTCCGAATTCTCATCCAGTGGGATGGCCTCCTTTGCTGATGCCAACGTTGAGCTGCTGGTGGACAAGTTGTTGACTAGGGCTGAGGCAGTGCGGCGACGACCTGAGCAGAAGGTCACGGCATCTTGGAAGGCATGGGCGGGGGCTTCCTTCGCTGGAGGGGCCAGTCGGGCCCGCAGGTTTTCCGCGCCATCGGCACTGCGGGAACATGTTGATTACGGAGCGGGCGTGCAACATGCGTACCGGCTAGCCGACAAAAATCCCTAATTCTGGAATGGCTTCTGGCAGACGCATGCGGGGCCACCCGTGACACGGCCTCCTGATGCTGCTGAGTGGATCAGTTACAGTACCTATGTCGTGTGGCGACGATGCCCGCAACGCTATTCGGTCGTTCAGCTGGGAGACGGGAGTTGGTCAGGTCAAGATGGCGCCGCGTGCGCTCGATCAGCTTTCGGACGCTGCCCTTCACGCCATGTCCTGCCTTTTTTCTGTAAGTGTGAGCAGTTGTTGGTTTGGCCAGAGGCTCGACTCGTCGCGAAACTGGTCAGGCCCCAAACATGGCGGAGGTGAGCGGCTCATCGCTCTCCTCAATGCATTGATTCGCGTGTGGGGACGTGCCGGGCGTCCCTTGTCTGCCCAGTGGGAGAAGGATCATGCCAGTGAGGAGTTCTGGGGCCATGTGGGTGGCCGCTCTTCCACCGACGCTGCGTTTGACCTGGCTCTGGAGAAAGAACTTGCGCAATTGGTGGGCAAGCATGCCTTGGTTGTGCTGCTGGATATGCTGAAGTGCTACGAGATGATCCGTCATTCTGCTATTCTTGAAGAGTGCAGGGCCCATCGGTGCCCCATGGCGCTCGCTTACATGATGGTTCTTTTTTATGAACAGTTGCGGACAATGTATGATTATAATTCTTTTCGGAGGCTCGTCGTGTTTACCGGGGTATTCTTGCTGGGTGCACACGTGCCGCGGCGCTTTCGATGGTGTCGTTGACGCGTGGCATAAGGTTGGCTTCTTCGATTGCCACGGAGGTGCGCCCTCGCGACTTGGTGGGCGACGCTGCTCTCTCCTGGGCCGGGGGTGGCCCGAGAAGGTCACGCGTGATCGCCGCGGCCGCCGAGGTATTCCGTGAAGCAGTGCGGCTTCTGGGCCTTGTGTTGCAGCTCAATGAGTCTGGTCATTCGGCGGTCGCGCGGCAGGCTGCCTACCGCTTCAGAGGGTTTGTGCGGAGGCTCAGGATCCAGAGCCAACGGCGCGTGCGCTACCTGGGCCGCGATCTGGCGGCGTCGTCGGCAGTGCGAGGAGTGCAGAAAGACAGACTCAACAAGATGCATGCTCGCGGGCCCAGGTTGAAAGCGTTACTTCGTGGAGCTGGGCGCGCTCGTGCTGCCTGGCATTCGGCGTCTGGTGTCTTGCCCTCTGCGGGGCATGGCGCAGCGGTTTCTGGCGTCGGCGATGGCGAGCTCAAGCAGCTCCGCAGCGTCGTTGGCAGCTTGTGTGGCCTCAGTGGCTCTGGTTCCCTCGCCCTGTACTTGGCGGTGCAGAAGCAGAAGACCTTCGACCCGATCTTTCATGCGTCCTGGTGTTTGCTTCAACAGTACTCTGCTTGGGTCTGGGGCGGCCGGGGATCTCCTGCTCGGCTGCAGAGAGCTTGGATGGCCTTGAAGGCTATCGTTGAAGGCAAGCTTTGTTCGCTCACGTGGGCGAGTGCCAGAGGCCCACTGTCGGCGTTGCGGCTTGCGCTGAGACGCATTGGCTGGGAGATGGCCAACGCTGCGGTGACTATCGATGACTGCGGTTTGGCCACAGAGTTGCTCCGCGTGTGCCCCAGTGGGGTGAAGCACTTGATCTTCTCCAGCATCGAGCGGTGGCAAAGTCATCGCATCCTGGATCACCTCCCCCAAGCGCCACCTCGGCAAGCTGACGGACTGCGCCGGCACATCTGGATGCGGGCTCTGTGGCATGGCCATCTGCAGAGGCTGTCGAACGGCCTCCGCGGGGCAATCGCCAAGGTGCAGTCTGACGGGATGTGGGCGCCAGCCCGTTGCCGAGCTGCGGGTTGCACGGATGACAGCACTGGTGAATTTTGCGGTCATGTGCCTGCCGAGCTGGAGCATGAGTATTTCTTCTGCTGCGTTCACGAGCAGCGGGAGGACGACCGGCAGGCTCCCTACTCCAATGATGTGCTGCAGCTGCGGAAGAATATGTGGGATCGGGGTCTTGCGGGTGCTGGAGCAGAGCGTGATTTCTCTACGATCGTCAAGCTCCACGCAGTTCCTCTGAGGCCCGCCTATCGGCTGACCGAGCCCCAAGCTTTGCCGGTTAAAGAATGGGGTGCTCGGGGGGCGCCCTGGCCATGCAAACTTTTTGGTGACGGTTCGTGTTTTGAGAATGACTTTCCCGATGCCCGTAGGTGTGGATGGGCCGTGGTTGCTCTTGCCCCGAACCTGTTGCCATTCAGAGCAATTTACGGAGGCCTCGGAGGCCCGATCCAGACGATTCCCAGGGCCGAGAGGTTCGCGGCGCTTCGTGGTCTCGGGCTGGCGTCCAGGCCGTCTCAGTTTGTGACTGACCATCTGGCACTGGCCACTGAGGGGGCCCTGTGGTTTGGTAAGCATGCCGGAGCCGCGGCCCCCCATGCTTGCATGTGGCGCCGACGGCATCGCTCGTGCGAGTCTGATCCTGCCCGCCTGCCTCGCTTCTCCCGGGCCCGTGCTCACAGGTCTGTGGATGAGGGCATTGCGGCGTGCCTGCAGTCGGGAGAGCCCCTCGGGAATCTTTTCGGCAATCGGTGGGCTGATTGTTTCGCCAAGCTTGCCGCTCTCGATATGGCAGGCTCGGCTTCGGTGGTTAAGGCTTTCAAGTTCGAGTTTGAGCAGGCCATGTTCGGGAGGCGATGTCTTGCTTTTTCGGCTGAGCGTGTGGCCCAGCTCTCAACCCATGTCATCCGTCGTCCTCTTCCTGTTCCCAAGCGTGCCCCACGTGCTCTGCAGCCCGCCACCCTCAATCTTGTTGGTTTCCAAAGATGGGCGATTGGCTGCAAGACCTGTTGGCGCCAGGCTACCACTCAGTCCTCCCTCAGGTCCCTCTCGTCTCGAGTTTGTGACCCGCAGGTGGTCGGGCCAGGTCACTCTGTCCAGGAGCTCGGCAGGGTATCGCATCGCCTCTCCGTCGGCCTTGTCCATGCCTGCCGTCCCTGTGGGGAGGAGGGTGGTGCGGGTGCGGGTGGAGGCGGGGGGGGAGGGTGAAGAAGCTGCCGCAGCAGGCCCAGCTGGGACGCCACCCGACTTCGGGCGAGGCGCTCGGGTCGCTGCTCCTGGCCCCGCTCGCGCCAGACCTGGCGCGAGGCGGAGGATCTCGGGCGTCGCTGGCCCAAGCCAGCACGCACCATCTCTCACCGCGGAGACATCGACACTGATTGGACATTTAGGAGCCTGCTCCATATCTGTCTGGGTGGATGTAATGGTCGTGGGTCGGGTCCTGTGCTGGGGTTCCCCCAAGACAGCACCCGCCCCGCTCTGCCCTGGTGGTGTCTGGCGCGACATCACTCTTTGTTTTCCTCGTGCGTAGCAGGCTAGTGCCAGCATGCAGCATCCCTCACCGAGGAGACAGCGGCAGGGCTTCACCTTTGTTTCCCACTCGCCCAGTCTGTGTGCGCGGGGCTCCACGGGAGGTGGTGTGGGCTCGGTTCCCAGGGAGGAGGTCGGTCCCCCGCGGGAGGAGGTCGGCCCCCGTGGAAGCGCTGCCATCCCTCCCCCCACCTCCCCCTCGGACAGCTCCGATTAACTTGCGTGCGCACGTTGCGCGTGTGCGTGCGCGCGCGTGCGCTTGTTTCTGCCTGCACGTGTACTGTTTTGTTTTCCTTTTGTGTGTTGAGACGTGTTCGTGACTCACCTGCGCGCTCTCTGCTTGGATCTCTTGTATCTCGCTCTCGCCATCTCTCTCTCTCTCTCTGCGCTTGCTTGCTGATCGTTGTGCTGCGCCCTGCCGCAACGTCCACTTGCGCTCCCTGCCAGGGGCCCCGACGGTGAGCGATGAACACCAGAGTGAGCAATGATTGTGGGCCCGAGGTTGAGAGAAGGCTTCCCCGTGGCAGGATCGTAGGGAGGAGGAGGATGAGGAGGAGGAGGAAGAAGAGGAGGGGGAGGCGATGAAGCCGCCCGGCCTTGGGGTTCATTGGAGGAAGTCTCTGGAGGCCGAGAGGAGCCCGACAGCGTCAGACGTGCGCCAAATCCTCGAGAGGACGAGGGGACCCAGGCATCCCATGGCCCAAGAGGGCTCGGCCCCTTCTCCTGGAGAGTGCCCTTCTATTCTCTTGCACATCTGTGTTGTAGAGCTCAGACCTTTTTCTTTTCGCTGGTCGTTCGTTCGTCGTTCGTCGTGCGTCCTCCCCCCCCCCGCCACGGAAGAGCTCTGGAGGAAGGAGGCGAAAGCCTCCTGTCTCTCGCAGCTCCTTGGTGCAAGAGCCAGGGCACGCGTGCCACTTGTCTTATAACTCCAGGCCCACGCCGGACAGCCCCCCAGACCCGAAGATGGCCCCCAGGGGCCGAAACGGAGGAAAACAACGCTGGGATCGCAAACGTCGGCCCGCCCGAAGTTTCCAAGAGGCGTCAGGAGGCCGTCGACAGGCCCCTCATCGGCGCTCCAGGGGCCTCAAGGGCCCCCAAGATGTTTCCAAGGGGTCTCCAGAGGAACCCCAGAGATACCCCAATATCTCTTAAGAGGCGGCTAAGATGCCTCTGACCCCAAACCCAAGGACGCTGGCAGGATGGGTCTAAAGCCACTGTGTGTCTCAATGTACAATCAGATTACACGGATTAAAAGTGGCTCCTGGTCGAAAGAAAACTTATCGCCTGACCATTCTTTGACCTTCATGATCCGGCCTCTTGGCGTCGCATGCAGCTGCAACATTGAAGTCTGATGTGTTTGGAAAGGGGAACTCTCACCCGAGTGGAAAGCTCCTGGGGCGCTGATCTGTACAGGGGGCACTGCCTGGAGTGGAAAGGAATGATGGCGGGGACTTGTGAGAAGGAACCTTCGCACGGGAGGGGATGGGGATCTGCAACATCGCGGATGCAGCCTCTGCTCACGCCGGCGCCAAGCATCGACCCCCCTGACCGGTCCTGGGGGCTCTCTGCCCGGCCAAGACTTCGCGTGGGGGGGCCCACGCCGTGGCGACGGAGAGCCTCTCCCGGAAGGACAAGCACGCTGTCGGACACACTCGTTTTGCGTCGGCGGCCAGGCAAGGGACGCCTGCGCTGGCGATGGGGTGCCTAAAACGGGGATGCCGTTATGGCGAATTGTGCCACCATGCAAGAGGAGGAGCGGGGGGAGGCGCGCCCAAAGAGGGGCGGAACGCTTCCAGACCCAGATTTTCTTAAAGGTGGGGAGAGAGAAGTAACAATGAGCATTACATGTAACTTTCGGAGGGTCCTCGCGGATCTCTTGGATCGGCCCTGGAGGCCCTCCCTGGCGGCGCCTCGGGCGCCGCGGAGGTCCAGCGAGGACCCAAAGATCTCCGCGCGGGCCTCCGAGCGCTTCTTGTCCTGCGGTCCCCCCTGGCCTCCCCGGGGCCGCAGAGGGAGCTCGTCGCTCGCCCCGCGGCGCGCGCCCGACCCTGGGGTTGGACAAAAGGTCGCACGCACGAAGTGGGTACGGGAAAAAGGACCACCATGAGCGGATTTTGGACGACAAAAAAAAAGTAGTAAACAAATATTCCCAAATTGTCAAAAATAGTGAAACAATCGTCCCAGACTATTTTTTTGACTCTGTTGGACAATTCCTCCTGTAGAGGGACAGGCACGACTTAAGTCTATCCCCGTTGGTGGGCAGGCGACTTTCTGTCTCCAACGGACAATGTCCACTGCGACACCGACGGCGATCTCTGCTCCACATGGACAGGAGCTGCTGTCCTTGGCAATCGTGCCAACTCTTTACGTACCACGGTCGGTCGTACCGAGAGACCGTGAACCAATTCGCTCAGGTAGCTGGTGATCGTGGCGCCTCCCGGCGCTGGAGGCTCCCACCTATGGAGGAAAGCGACCAGCGACGGGGTCGAAACCATCGAAGCAGATGTCGTAACCCCCCTTTCCTGACGCCCCCCCCCTTTCGTCCGACCCGAAGGTTCCTTGTCCCGACCACGGAATGCTCTGGACGACGCGCAGTTACTGGAGAGCATCCCGAGACTAGAACTAGGTCGGGCATGTGCAGGCAGATTTTTGAGGACAAATAGTAACAGCACATCATCAAACATGATAGACAAATATGCGAAAATAGTCAAAAGATCGTTCCCATGCTATTTTTGATATGATATTTAACTATTCCTTCTGTAGAGGCACAAGCCCAACTTAAGACTAGAAAGCCACGCCGAACGACAACGAAAACCACGGCGAGCAACACGAAAATCCGACGTAATACTTACGTTGACTCACAGCGCGGCCCCGCAGAGGTTTTCGGACCCCGCCCCGGCTTCACACCCCGAGCAGTGTTATCCTTGAAGGCCCCGGGGAGCGGCCACCCCCTGGAGCCCGAGAAGGGCCAGAAACAACTAAATTTAGGTCGGTCATGTCCTCCTACAGGCGGATTCTGGAGGAAAAATAGCACCTGGTCGAAAAATGCCCAACCATACCCCAAAATACTCAAAACATCGTCCCTCGACTATTTCTTGACTAATTTTGAATTTTCCTCCTGCAGAGAGACGTGCCCGACTTAAAACGAAGACAAAAGCGTCGCGAGAGGAAGTGGGGGGACCCGATCTCTCTAGAAGCCTCCCAAAAGAGGTTCGACCAAATGGGGTTGGAAGATCGCGCTGTGTCGCCGATGAATCGGCGACGTTGGCGTGGAGAAAATCTGGCTCCATGTCCCGACCCCATCTGCTCTGGCTCCATGTTGGGGGGCCTGGAAAGTAGCACCGGCACCAACACAATGGGGTGCCTCTATCGGGGGAAGACGATGTTTGATTTTGGTGCCGGTGGTATCTCTCGGCACCCGAGGGGCCCGAACATTACCACCATCACCGAGATCGGGATCATCTTCCCTCGGTGGCGGCAACCCGCCTATAATTTCTGGTGCTGGTCCAACCTCTCGGCCTCGGACATTCCCTGACATCCACCGATGTGATTGTTCTAATCCAAGATCAGTCAGCATCGAATCCAGAAATCGGATCGGATCGGAACGCACATGGAATCGGGCCGCATCGCTACGGAATCATAATCGAATCGGATCGCATGCGCCAGGATGCACAACAGCGCCGCGCAAGCGTCGGCCCGCATCGGATCGTCAGAATATCGGAATCGAATCGGATCGAGCCAGCAAGAACCGATGTCGAACCGGATCGATCGGATCGAAACGGACCCTGGACTCCGCGGCCCCAGAAGAGGCCCGACCGCTTCCTCCAGCGCCGGAGAACGGCACGCGCGCGAGGCTTTCCGCTCTTGGTTGCCAAGCGGGGCCCGAGAGAGGGCCCCCGAGGGACGACGTCGACGAACAAAAATCCGGTCCAGAAGATCCCATCGCTGGGGATAGCGGAACAAACGACGGCCCGAACATAAACTTGCGGAGGTCCGCGCGGAGCTCCCGGATCGGCGATGGCCACCCCCCTGGCGCGCGGAGCGCGCCAGGTGGCGGCGCCAGAAGCCCCGCCAGGGGGGGCCACGCGCAGACGCAAGAAAACCGCGCGGACCTCCCAAAATGTCTGTGGGCATTCTTGTGTTGGGTCGGGCATGTCCCCCGACTACAGGCGAGTTTTGGACGAAAAATAACAACTAGTCCAAAAATACTCCAACATTGTCGAAGATAATCTAAAGCCGTCCCCCATTGTTCCGTACCTAGGCTCAGCCTAGAAAAATTCTCACTCTGTAGCTTAAAGGGTCCGGGCAGTGCAACCCGCCCCGGGCGGTTCCCCCAGTCCACTGGGAGCGGTTCCCCCAGTCCCCTGGGAGCTTTAGCTTCAGCTTTAGCTTCATCTTTAGCTTTAGCTTTCGCTTTAGCTTAGCTTTAGTTTAGCTTTAGTTTAGCTTTAGCTTAGCTTCAGCTGAACTTTAGCTTTAGCTTAGCTTTAACTTAGCTTTATCTTAACTTTAGCTTAGCTTTAGCTTAGCTTTTCCTTAGCTTAAGCTTAGCTTTGGCTTAGCTTTAGCTTAGCTGTAGCTAAGGTTTAGCTTAGTTTTACTGTTACTACTAATGCTGCTTTCCTAGGGGCTCCAACTCCTAGGTAGGGTCGCACTGTTTTTTTTTTTTTTTTTTTTTTTTGGTTCTTGAATATTATTCCTGTAGAGGGGCATGCCCGACTTAATCCTACGTGTAGTCGAGAAGGCCCGCCATTTCTCACTTCTCCTTCCCCCGCTCGCCTCCGATATGTCCACGAACTTACTCTAGGAGCTCTTGGCCTCGAAGAGGGGGGGGGGCTGGCCTCCCGTGTCCGCCGATAAAAGCCTCCGAATTGGAGTCGGAACAAATGTGGCCGGAAGATCGCGCCGTATCGCCGGTGCACCGGCGATGCACCAGCGACGTCGGCGGTGCATCGGCGACGTCGGTCGGTCTCCACGTCGAGCCGCATCGCCGATGCATCGGTGATGCGGCGCTATCCCCCGATCACATCTATTCCGACCCTATCTAGGAGGCGGAGGAGTGGGAGGAGGATGAAGAGGGGGGAGAGGAGGAGGAGGAGAAGTGTGAGGAGGAGGGGGGGGGGAGGAGGAGAGGAGCAGGAGCAGGAGGAGGAGGAGGAGGAGGAGGAGGAGGAGGAGAGGAGGGAGGAGGAGGAGGAAGAGGACGAAAGGAGGAGGAGGAGGAGGAGAAGGAGGAGGAGAGGAGGGAGGAGGAGGAGGAGGAGGAGATGTCTGGGCCTACGCGCGCCTTTCGCCCCGCTCGGCGCCTCCGCATGCCGGGTGCCCTCCCCCGCGGCGAGGCCGCCCGAGGCGCGGGCCCCGCGCAGGCGCGCGCGCGCGCGTCGCCGCGGCGGCGGGGCGCGCGGGCGAGCGCGCGGAGGCCTCCCCGGCCCAGGCCGCCCCGGGGTATCCCCGGGAGTGACGCGATCGGCGAGAGAATGATGGGGCAGCTGTCGGCGATCATAAAACCATAGCACTAAAATTAATAGTAATGATACTACTATTACTACTACTACTACTACTACTACTACTACTACTACTACTGCTGCTGCTGCTGCTGCTGCTGCTGCTACTACTACTACTACTCCTACTCCTACTCCTACTCCTACTCCTACTCCTACTCCTACACTCCTACTACTACTACTACTACTACTACTACTACTACTACTACTACTACTACTACTACACTACTACTACTACTACACTACCACTACCACTACCACTACCACGACCACTACCACTACACTACTACTACTATTACTACTACTACTACTACTACTACTACTACTACTACAACTACTACTACTGCTACTACTACTACTACTACTACTACTACTACTACTACTACTACTACTACTACTACTACTACTACTACTCTACTACTACTACTACTACTACTACTACTACTACTACTACTACTACTACTACTACTACGACTACTACTACTACTACTACTACTACTACTACTACTACTACTACTACTACTACTACTACTACTACTACTCCTACTATTCCTTATTAGAATATACTCCTACTCCCCCCTCAGGCCGGCCATTAGGGGCCGCATCCGGGTGGTCCCATCCTAACCTGTAAAAAACAATACAAAATCAACATTTTTCTTATTTTTTCCTCTCGACATGGACGTCCTGTCGTCCACGGCGATAATCCATTGCAAAAAATACCACAAAGAGCACACGCGCGCGTTCATGTCAGAATCCTACCGAACACCGTGTGTTTGCAAGCATTTCAACATAAACACATCAAAAACCCAATGTTTTTTTTTTCTCACAAAAATTGTACAAATTTCCCGCCCGGGCTCTCTTGCTGAAATCATAGGAAAGCCATAGGAATCTTAAGAATTCGGTCAAATCCAACGATTTCACGTCATCGCGCGGTGCACTCGCGATGCTCTGTCATGTATTCAGGCCGCGAATCCTATGCAAAAAATACCACAAAGAGCACACTCGCGCGTTCATGTCAGAATCCTACCGAACACCGTGTGTTTGCAAGCATTTCAACATAAAAACATCAAAAACCCAATGCTTTTTCACAAAAATGCTTTGGGGTGTCCTGTCAGACCGTCGGGCTTCCTCCGGCCACCTCTGGCTTCCTGCGGTGTACCGGGCCATTCTCGACTCGTCTGGCAATGCGTGCGCGGCATTCAACACGCGCTCGCCAGTTCCCGTCGGCAACCGCCATCGCGGCCGCATCAGCTGTACCAAACCGGCTGGCCGGTGTGACTTCGGCCCCCAGTTGTGCCAGCTTTGCTTCTTATGTTGTGGGAGGGCGGGTGAGACTGGGCATGCCATGCTTGACTCGCTCGAGCTGGCTAGCTTGACTCCTACTCCTACTCCTACTCCAACTCCTATTGCTACTCCTACTCCTACTCCTACTACTACTAGTACTAGTACTAGTACCAGTACTAGTACCAGTACTAGTACTACTACGACCACTACTACTACGACCACTACTACTACGACCACCACTACTACCACTACTACTACTACCACTACTACTACTACTACTACTACTACTACTACTACTACTACTACTACTACTACTACTACTACTACTACTACTACTACTACTATTACTAACTACTACTGACTACTACTAACTACTACTACTACTACTACTACTACTACTACTACTACTCCTACTACTCCTACTACTACTACTGACCACTACTACCACACAACTACAACTCAACTAAAAAAAAAAAAATAAAAAAGAAAAAAAAAAAAAAAAAAAAAAAATAAAAAAAAAAAATAAATCAAAAATAAAAAACCAACTACACCACTACTACCACTACTACCACTACTACCACTACTACCTTACTACTACTACTACTACAACTACTACTACTAACTACTACTACTACTAATCTACTACTACTACAACTACTACTACACTACTACTACTACGACTGACTACTAATACTACTACTACTAAACTACTAACTACTACTACCTAGATTACTACTTACTACTACTACTACAACTACTACTACTACTGCGCTGCTGCTATTTTCTACTCCTACTCCAACTCAATCCTACTCCTACTCCTACTCCTGCTCCTACTCCCTGACTCCTACTCCTACTCCTACTCCTACTCCCTACTCCTACTCCTACTCCTACTCCTACTCCCTAACACCCACTGGGTAAAGAAGGTCTACGCTTCCTACTCCTACTACCTACTACTCCTACTCCTACTCCTACTCCTACTCCTACTCCACTCCTACTCTACTCCTACTCCTACTCCTACTCCTACTCCTACTACTACTACTACTACTACTACTACTACTACTACTACTACTACTACTACTACTACTACTACTACTACTACTACTACTACTACTACTACTACTACTACTACTGCTACTACTACTACTACTACTACTACTACTACTACTACTACTACTACTACTACTACTACTACTACTACTACTACTACTACTACTACTACTACTATCACGGCGATTACGACTACTAGTGTGAAAGGGATGAAGGAACAAGACAGCCAGTCAGTGTATATCCACCCCCAGTGGAATGGCGCGTGCACAGGGCATTTGGCCGCAGGACTCTCCACAGAGACGCGTGCGCCTTGAGGGTCGCGCGCAGAGAAATGAGAAAAGAAAACAACTACGGGCGCCCCCGCCGGCCTGACCTGAAACATCTTCCACGCCCCCCCTTTGCGACGCATGGGTGGCGGAAGCAAACCAAATATGGACAAAACCTGGCTGGGCAGACGTCGCAGCGACATCATTCCAAGAGAGGCGGTAGTAGAGATGCGTCAAGATATGGACCTGTGGGGAACAATATTGAAATCTGACGCGCGCACGCGACGTCATAAACTTGCGGATATAGGTCGGGTCGCCCACTGCGGAGTGCGTTGTAATGCAAAATGTGCACCTGAAAGGAGCGACCGCGAATGAAAGCGGGATGGTGAATGCGCGCGAGAGCTCGAGCACGTCGTCGCGCGTGTCTCGACGTACGCTTGCGGGGGGGCAGGACAAACGATGCGAGCTTGACCGCTGGATTCCTCGAGGTTCAACTGCCGCGAGGAGCGGGGGCTCCATGTGAACTCAACCGCTGGGTTCCTCGAGGCTCAACTGCCCTGCGGAGCGGGGGCGCCGACGGCGCCGCCGGCCCCCCCGCCGACGCGAGACCGCGCGAGAGAGGGGAACGATATGTAGGGAGAACATGCAGAGAAGTGTCGCCCCCGCCCAAAACGGGCTGCTCTCAACGATTCGGGGCGCGCCGGCCCCGCCCAAAATGGGCTTTTAATGCTCCGTGGTGAGAGGTGCCAGTTGGCGGGGCTGCGACCCCCCCGCACAGGCCCCTTATTTGTGGCGATAAGAAAGGGAAACAGAGGAAGGGGGTGGACCCGACTGCACGGAGACGCGGGGGGGTGAATTCCCGCGACCCCCAGAGGCTGCAGGGCCAGAAGAGAGGAGGGGGAAGGGGGAACGTGGGAAAGACCCCCCAAAGAGGGACATCCGTGCCCGTGCGTTGCAAGAGAAGAAGAATTGGGATCTGCGAGGCGCTGCTGCGGGGCCCGCCGCGAGGACTCAACCTGTAGTTGTGGGCGCTGCGGGCTCCGCGAGGAAGAGCAGCCTGAATGCGAGTGTGACGACCATCGACCACCAAACAAATCAGAAGGTCATGGGTTAGCTGTGGGCACCTATAGGCTCCCGCCATGGTCGTCTCGGGATCGTCGGTGCGCGCAGAGTAGACTCGGCCCCTGCTTGCCCGGCGCGATGTGCGCTGTGCGACTTGCGCGCGGCCCAAACGGGCAAGGACTTCCTCGACCCGCGCCATTCCAACGTCTCTGATTCACGAATCTCTTTTTGAGCCTGGGAAGGGTGGCGCGCAGCGAATGCCTGGGCGCCGGGCGACCCCGCCAGCTCGGGGCTGCTGTTCTCGATTAGGGGGGCGAAATTCTAGTCCTTCGCGGGGCCCGTCGCCGCCCGTGCCTCGGCCAATCGGGCCTCGAGAGGGGCGAAATCGCAGGCCGAAGTCGGGGTCGCCAGCCTGCGGGTCTGGGCCCGCGCGTCGTGCGATTCTGCCAGGGCGTTGGTATTCCGCGAACGATCGCGGAGACTCTTTCCGCAAGCAGTACACGCGTGCTCAGATGCAGTAAAACGTTTAGCGAAAACCGTTCGGCATGACGCAGCTTCCAGCAATCGCTCCAACGTGAACGCGCGCATAGTGACAACGTGCGCAACAGGAACGCGAGGAGAAAGCAGACAGGGCGCATGGATGGTGGGGGAGAAGCAATGGAAGGATGGAGATAACAAAGGACAACAGAAAACGAGAAGAGGAGAGCATTGACGTGCACCTGCGGGGACGCGGAAAGCGACCCCCCCGACGAAAAACGACGTGAGAGAATTAAAAGAAAAACCGCGATAATGGGGGACGCATCGACAGGCAATTCAGACTCGAATTCAAAGTATATCAAAATCGAAAGAGTGGTGACAACTGACCAGCTAAACAGCGTAAAACGTATGACGTGAGCCACTCCAGGCCTCAAGAATGTACGGTGGTCCTGGGGATCTGTGTCACATATCTGATGCCGGCATCCAACTAGGAATCATGTGGGTGATGCGTTGCGTAGGTCGTATTCAGACGCCTTCCCGTGAAAACAAAATTTACGGTATCAAATTCGATACGATTGTTGGCGTGCAATATTCGGATAGCGAACCGTCCCATCACTGAAACTATTGCGCCGTCCTTCGATTGGCGCCGCACAGTTCAAAATTGGCAAATAGATCCGTCACATCACCTGCAGCAATTGCGCATTCCTTCGCGCGGCGCAGCACAAGCACAACTCAGAATGAGGCAAAACGTAACGATGGTCACCTGGCACAGAAGGTAAAGCAAGGAACGGCTGATAACCTGTGAAAAAGATGAACGAGCAAGACACACAGTCAGCATATACCCACCCCTTGTGAAATGGCGCCTGCTCAGGGCATTTGGCCGCAGGACACTCCACAGACACGCGTGCACATTGAGGGTCACGCACTGGGAGGTGAGAGAAGAGGACAACTGCGGGTGCCCCCACCAGCCTGGCCTGACACATCTCCCAAAACAGCAACAACAACAACTACTACTACTACTACTACTACTACTCTTGCTCTTACTCCTATTCTTACTCTTACTCTTACTCTCACGACGACTACTACTACTACTACTACTACTGCTACTACTACTACGACTACTACTACTACTACTACGACTACTACTACTACTACTACTACTACTACGACTACTACTACTATTTTTATTACTACAACAACAACAGCTACTACTACTAATGATACTACTAGCTAGCTAGCAGCTAGCTTGCTAGCTCGTAGAAGTAGCAGTAGTAGTAGTAGTAGTAGTAGTAGTAGTAGTAGTAGTAGTAGTAGTAGTAGTAGTCGTAGTCGTAGTATTAGTAGTAGTAGTAGTAGTAGTAGTAGTATTAGTAGTAGTAGTTTCCACCAACTACAGACTACCTACTCGACGACTACTACGACGTAGACCACCACCACAAGCCAAGCAACCACAGCTTCTCAGCAGCACCTACTGGCTACGACTACTCCTACCCTATTACTACTACACTCACTACAACTCCTACTACTACGACGACCTCCTTCGAACTACACACAACTACTAAGACAGTTAGAAAACTACTACTCCTACTACTGCAAGCTACTACTACTACTACAACAACCACTACTGCTACTACTTGAGCTGCATTACTAACTACTACACTCCAACACTACTATAACTACTACTACTACTAACTACTACTACAACTACTACGAACTACTACTACTACTACTACTACTACTACTACTACTACTACTACTACTACTACTACTACTACTACTACAACCGCTACTACTACTACTACTACTACTACTACTACTACTACTACTACTACTACTACTACTACTACTACTACTACTACTACTACTACTACTACTTACTACTTACAACTTACTACTACTACTACTACTACTACTACTACTACTACTACTACTACTACTACTACTACTACTACGACTACTACTACTACTACCGTCACTACTACTACCACCACTAATACTACACATCGTATCAACACTACTACTAAGAATAATACAAACACTTCAAACAAACATGTATATCCTGGCGAAAGACCCAATCATAAGCAATTGTTTGTAACGCGTTGTGGATGCCGCTTTCGGTGGGGCTCCCTATGGGGCCACGAAGCGCTGCCTTGGGTGGGGGAACCGCGTGCGAATTGCGCCACTGGGGCGGGCCTTCGGTGGAGTTCCCTATGGGGCCACGAAGCGCTGCCCTGGGTGGGGGAACCGCATGCGAACTGCGCCACCGGGGCCTTCGGTGGAGCTCCCTATGGGGCCACGAAGCGCTGCCCTGGGTGGGGGAACCGCATGCGAACTGCGCCACTGGGGCTCGGTGGAGCTCCATATGGGCCACGAAGCGCGCCTGGGTGGGGGAACCGCAAAATGCGAACTGCGCCACTGGGGCCTTCGGTGAGCTCCCCATGTGGCACGAAGCGCTGCCCAGGGTGGGGGAACACGCATGCGAAACTGCGCCACATGGGCCTTCGGGTGGAGCTCACCCATGGGCCACGAAGCGGCTGCCTTGGGTACGGGAGCCGCATCGCGAATTGCGCCACTGGGTGCCTTCGGTGAAGCTCCCTATGGGGCCACGAAACGCTGCCCTGGGTCGGGGAACCGCATGCGAACTGCGCCACTGGGGCCTTCGGTGAAGCTCCCTCTAGGGCCACGAAACGCTGCCCTGGGCGGGGGGACCGCATCTGAGAACAGCCACTGGGGCCTTCGGTGGAGCTCCCTATGGGGCCACGAAGCGTTGCCCTGGGTGGGGGAACCGCATGCGAGAGCAGCCACTGGGGCCTTCGGTGGAGCTCCCTATAGGTCCACGAAACGCTGCCCTGGGTGGGGGAACCGTATGCGAGAGCAGCCACTGGGGCCTTTCGGTGCAGCTCCCTATGGGGCCACGAAGCGCTGCCCTGGGTTGGGGAACCGCATGCGAGAGCAGCCACTGGGGCCTTCGGTGGAGCTCCCTATGGGGCCACGAAGCGCTGCCTTGGGTGGGGGAACGGCATGCGAGAGCAGCCACTGGGGCCTTCGGTGGAGCTCCCTATGGGGCCACGATGCGCTGCCCTGGGGTGGGGGAACCGCATGCGAACTGCGCCACTGGGGCCTTCGGTGGAGCTCCCTATGGGGCCACGAAGCGCTGGGAGCCCGGGGTGGGAAAACCTGCCCGGGGTGGGAACGCGCGTGCGAGAGCACCGCACGGGCTTCGTGGAGCTTCCCCTATGGGCCCACGAAGCGCTGCCCTGGGGGGGGAGACCGCATGCGAGAGCAGCCACTGGGGCACTTCTGTGGAGCTTCCCTAATGGGGCCACGAAAGCGCTGCCCGGGTGGGGAACCCGCAATGCGAGAGCAAACACTGGGCCTTCGGTGGAGCTCCCTATGGGCCACGAAGCGCTGCCCTGGGTGGGGGAACCGCATGCGAGAGCAGCCACTGGGGCCTTCGGTGGAGCTCCCTATGGGGCCACGAAGCGCTGCCCTGGGTGGGGGAACCGCATGCGAGAGCAACCGCTGGGGCCTTCGGTGGAGTTCCCAATGGGGCTACGAAACGTGTGAGAGGTGTGCCGAGAGCAGAGGCAAGGAGGGGGAGGAGGGAGGTAGGGGGCAACGGGAGGAGGAGACGCGGGGTACCGTCTCTTCAAAACGAGGACCCAACACCACAGGATTGTTGGGAATAGTTATTAGACATATGAGGAAACGGCACATACGGGAACTTTTGTTTCTTGGATCTGCGCTGGACCCCCCTCCCTGGCGCGCGGAGCGCTTCGGGGGCGGCGCCAGAGGCGCCGCTGGGGGGCCCAGCGTGGATCCAAGAAATCCGCGCGGAGCGCCGAACGTTTATGTTTTGTAGCGTGTGTTTCCTTCGAGATAAAAGGGTGGGGACTGGCCCGGGGGGGAAACATCGACCTGGAGTCGGCGACACGTCGCCGACAGATCGGCAACGGACCCCCGACAGCGACGCCGCACGCTGCCAGGGCGGGTGGACTATCGGGCCCCTGTGAGCGACGAGTGGGCGATTGGGGGTCGGTGCGTCCCCCCCTGAGCCTGTCCCGCCCCACTGTTGCCCCGGAGCTTATCCACATCCACGTCCTCGCGGCTCGGACTCCAGGGCGCGATCTCCCGTGGATGACTACGCGGTGGCACGGGCGCGTGCCGCGCGGGGCGTTTGCGAACAAACGCGCCCCATGTATCCACGGGGTCGATCTGCTGGTGGGAGGACGGCCAAAGAGGGCCACAGGGCCTGGCGTTCGCGGGCAGCGCGCGAGCGCGCGTCTCCTTGCTCGGAGTCGTCGCCTCCTCGCCAGCTCGCTCGTCGAAGCGGTCGTGGGTCGTGGCTGCGCACTTGCTCGCTCGTCGGGGTCGTCGCCGCTCCTCCCTTCTGGACATCGTTTGACCGATCCCCGTCCCCAGTGGCGTGGCCGTCGCCCCACTGACATCCTTCCCGCCCTGGGTTGGGATATCTGCTGTTCCCTTCGGGTTTCGCGGGACTTGTCCACACCTGGGAGGGTGAGCTGGTGGGGCTATGGGGAAGAAGATTGGTCAGGCGATGCTGGCCTGCCCTTCCCTTCCGTCTGCCTTCGAATTCGTGTGCCCGGCTGCCGCCGTGCTTCATTCCGCAGGCATCCCCGACATCCAACGTCGTGTACCTTTCGCAGCGTGGCTCCCCAGAAGTCTGGACCCCTGAACGGGGACCGCACTTGCATCCTGAGCAATTTTGACCGTCCAGGGGCACCAACGAGGGCTCCAGGAGGCCCAAACCAGCCCAGGACATCTATTTGTTCATGACGCGAGTGCGGAGGTGCGCTTTCCTTTTGGACCCCGGCCGTTCGTGACGATTCGAACGCCCTAGGAACGCTCTCGGCGAGGCGCAGTTGCTGGAAAACGTCCCGAGGCTGGAAGAACCTCAGGAGCCCACGAAGACTTCGCAAAACCTCGGGGCCTGGTGAGGCCCCTCATAAGCCGAAACCGACAAACAACTGCTCGTCGTGATGCTTCACGACGCGAGGATGTCAGGGAGCGCGCAGGGGTCGGGGCCCCAGGAACGGGGACATTGGCAAACCAGGAACGAAGCGCACCTGAGAAAACTGCAGCCACGGGTCGGGGCGTCCTCCCCATTCATCGCTTCCTCCGAATGTGATTTCCAGAGCCCTGGTTTGCATTGTCCTCGCATCAGGAGCCCTGAAGATTGGAGGCGGCTTTGGGTCTGAGCAGGAGAAGCCCAGAGAAACTCGGTCAGGAAAAGGGGATGAGATATTGCTTTTGTTTGATCACGACTCCACAGATCCTTCCCTGGGTCGACATTTGTGTTTCGAGCCGCGTCCGGCCGTGGCGTCAAGAGGGGCCCCGCGTGTTCCCAGACCACCGACGTCATGACTTTTGTTCATGACGTCGACTCCCAACGGTCTCGACCAATTCCCCGGGACTGCTTGTTTTCTTTCTGAAATAATCGTTTGACGGTCCCAAGGCCTTGTGAGGGTCCCCAGAGGCCGAAGATAGCGAACAATCTTCCGTCGTGATTTCATGACTCGAGGGGGTCTGGGTCCCTCCTGATGGCTGGAAACAAAATATTGTTTCCAGCCATCAGGAGGGGCCCCAATATTATACTGGGCACGTGAGTCCTCCCCAAGCTGGCTCCAACCTGACAGCGGGCACGGACCCCGCCGCTGGGCGCTCATCGGCGGCCGCTCAGCAAGCTCGAGGAGCCGTCGGAGCCGCCCCGGCCGTCGGACTCGTCCTCCTCGGCGTCGGTGCTCGCGTCGCTCAGCAACTCCCGGCTCCGGCTGTCGCGTCCGCGGGAGGCGGGCGATCGGGGGGGGGTCGCCAGGACCTTTTGCGGGCAGAGGGGCTTCGTCACGTGATGTGAAGTTCCCTCCTTCTCCTCCTCCTCCTCGTCCTCCTTCTTTCCTTTTCCTTATGAATGACGCCTCCCTGTCGCTCCCAGAGGCCATTCGCACGGGCGGGCCGGGCGTTTCGCCTATGACATCCGGACCATTTATGATCCCGAAGAGTAGCAGCTTCACAAGTGGAGGGCGGGTAGCTTCGAAACTGTGGGTCTCGCATGCGCGCCGCGCATACTCGTCTTACAATATTGCAAGAGCTTCGCGGATTGAGGGCTAGGTGTTTTCAAAATGTGGCTTTCGCCTTAGCGCCGCGCACAATCTTCTTCAACACTTGTAAGAGTTTCACGGCCTGAGGGCGGGCGGTTTTCAACATGTGGCTGTCGCCTTAGCGTCGCGCGTATTCGCCTTAACAAATTGCAAGGATTTCGCGGATTTGCGGCGGCTTCTTTTCACAATATGGCTATCGCCTTAGCGCCGCGTGCACTCGTCTGAAACATTTGTAAGCGTTTCACCGGGTCCCATGGTTAACGTACCAAAAACGGTGTTTGGGAACGATTCGGGATTGTCGGGGCGCAACAGTTATGTTGATTCGCGGTGTTGAAATCCCAAGCATGGTGTTTTGGCACGATTCAGAACCGTCAAGATGCAACAGTCAGGCTGACTCGTGGCGATGGATTCCCCAGAATGGTGTTTTGGCACGCTTCAGGATCTTCAAACGGTTGTCTCCCACAGGGGCACTTTCCTGAGTGGACATGAATCCTTGTGAAGGCCTGTAGGAGGGTGTATTCCAACATCGTGGAAGTCAAATTGGGTTTGCACTGGTCCTCCTCTGTTTGACGTTGGCCATACATTAAGCGAGAGCTTTTTGCGTCTGGAAAAAAAGATAGTGCGAGGCCACAAGGAATAAGCTAAGAACGCCTGCCTGGCGCAGCGGCAAACAGAGAGGCGTGAAGAGATGGAAAAAGAACGTGGGCCCGCAAGGGCACAGAGTATGCGCCAGCCAGGCGGTGATCCTTCTCCCCCTCCACCTCATACGCTGGTCCTCCTCCTCCTCCTCCTCCTCCTCCTCCTCCTCTTCACCCCGTTCTCCTCAGGTTCGCATTGCGTGACGGATCCAACCTTTCGGCTCCTGGGGCGGACGAGGCACCCTGACGGCGCCGTGCCGCGGAGACTTGCCAAGCGGAACGCTCCGGGCCGCTGTCGGCCCCCCAGGGGCCCCCGTCGGGCACCCGGGCCCATCAGAGAGCTGTTCGGGATGGAAAGCCGCGGTCTCGGCCCTCTCCCCGGGCCCCGGGCAGGTTCTTCATCCCAGACCCCCTCGCGCTGTGACAGAAATCACGACGGGAGGCTTCTCGCTATGTTCGGCCTCCAGAGGCCCTTGCCAGGCCTCGGGGTCGTCACCAAAAACGACTCAGGATGAAAACCTGTCCCAGGGAAGGGGTCCAGACCTCTTGGGGTCGTCGCTGCGAGAAAATCACAGCGTCGGGGGTCTGGGGTTCTGTTGAAGGTCCCCGGGCCCAGCGAGGGCCCCCGGAGGCAAAACTTAGCACCAGCCTTGTGCCTCTACCCTTGAGGGCGCGATGGAGCTCTCCGGGCCTCCCGCCCTCCGTCCTCTTTCCCCGCGGCCTGTCCCTCCCTCCCTGCCTCTCCCCCCTTCCTGTGGCTTCTGGCTCCAAGAAGGGCCTCGTAGGGGATGTGTGGCCTGACGAGCCCGCTGGCCTGGTCGATTCGATCCCCCTCCTCCTCCACTCCAGGCGCGATGCAGCAGCGGGTCGCCAGCATGGGCTGGGGCGGGTTGGGGAGAGTGTCGAAGGGGCGAGCCTTGAGATCCTGGCGTCTCAACATTTTCATACCAGGCGTTTTCGCCCATCGAGCCCTGGGACCATCACGGATGGATCAAGCTGGAAGAATGCAGCGAACAGAGGGTGTCTAGGACTGCGGTCGCGATTTCTCGCGTTGGCGTGTCTTTTCTTGCAAAGTCGGATCGCGACCCTCGACGTCCGACGTCCTGACTTCTTCAGGCAACGCGCCCCACCCAGAGGTCGGCTACACGCAAGAGTCACCCTGGGTAAGAGTGACCTTTGATGCGCGGCTTTTTTTGGGGCGCGGGGAGACCAAACCTGGGCGCGCAAGCCGCTGCTACCGCTTCGTTTTCAGCCATCTGAAGGCCCATCTGTGCCCGCACCAAAGATCACTCCGGCGAAAGGTCACTCTTACGTCTAGTCGGAAAGGTCTCGACCGCAGACTTTCAGAGGTAGGCCGGCACTTTCAATCGCAACGTTCAGCCCTCCTTTCGTTTCGGCCTCCGGGGGCCGCTCTCGGGCCACGGAGCAGTCAAAAACATACCCGTGGCGCAAAGCCCCCCCCCCCGAGGAAGGGTTGGGAAGCAGCACGGGTCGCGGACTGAGCGAATCGTGCCAGAAGATGCTTGGGAACGTGTCTCCTCAGAGGTCTGGACCCCCTGCCGGGGACCGGTTTTTCATCCCGAGTCGTTCTGTGACAATGCCAGGGCCCGCTACGGGCCCCCAGGCGCTGAACGTGGCGAAAAGACGTCCGTCGTGATTTATATACGCGACGCAATGGGGTCTCGGGGGGACGCAGACGCCCATCGTCGTGCGAAGATGACGACTGGGCGGTTCTTCACTGGGCCTCGGGAGGGGCCCTCGCGAGGCAGCATCGCAACAAAAAATGGCTCGCGTGGCGAGAGGCCAAAACTCGCGTGGCGAGAGGCCAAGATCACGCGATGGGGTTCCAGAGACGTCCTGGAGCACCCGGGTTTGACAGACAAAAAGATCAGTGCGTGGGAGGTCTGGGGAGGGAGGAGAGGTCAAGAGGCAACTCCTGGGAGGTCTTCGTCGAAAAGTTGAAAGGCTATGAAGCCTGGTTTCGGAGGCGATTAAGCCGAATTCAACGGGGTCAAGCTGGATCCAGCGAGGGTGAACTGGATTGAGCCAGATCAAGCCAGCCTTCCACCAGGGATCTACCAGCACCGATTCTGAATTCAACCTCCCAAGAGTTGCATCCTAAGTAAGAGACTCTTAGCTTCGGAATGAGACGAAGTCAAGGCGGGGACAAAAACGGGCCAAGACAATGGGGCGATATTTGAGATCTGGCCGCTCTGGAGGATGTATCTGGCGCCGCGCTATTCCAGAGCGCTCCTGAAAACTCTGAAAGCGTTCTGGATCGCTCTGGAACGATGTATCACGGTCCCAGCCCCGCCCGGAGGAGGCAACTGCTGGGAGGCCTTCGTATGAACGATTGAAACCTATTCAAGCCCAATTAACGGGCCATTGAGCCAGCCTCGCCCCGATTGACGTGCGAATGGGCTGGACCAGCCCAGATCAAGCCCTCGAAAATTGGATTTAACGGGACTGAGCGGGGTTTAATGGGATTATGATCCTGGGTAAAGGATTCGGCAGGCTTCCGACCATGGTTTTTGCAGCGCCAGTGCTGAACTTATCCTTCCAGGAGTTGCATCTCGAGGGGGGGGATGAGAGGGTTCTGCGACCTAGACCTTAATTCAAAGCAGGGCTGTCGACCGCCACCCCGACTCTCCTGAGCCGAGGACGGCGGCCTCGAAGAATGACGACACCGTTCCTGGCGGGGGAAGAGGCCGAGGAGGTGGACATTGACACGCCCGATGGCCTCCCAGAGCCTCCTAGCCAAAAAACATGGCAGGCATCCTGGAACCTCCGAGCACCCTCGAGAACGTCAACAGAGACATCAGCAGACCTCCCAAAGAAGCCTCCGCCAACCTGCACAACCAAAAGAACGCCGTCAGGGACCTCCGAAAGCCTGCGGGAACCTCCCAGGGGCCTCGCAGACACCCGAAAACCCAGCAGAAACTCGCACAGTCCGCCCCCCTCATCCTCCAGCAGCACTCAGGCCTTCAACAGCCTCGTGCTCCTCCAGCAGGAAGGCATGCCTGCTACCTTCCTCCACTCCTCCCTCTCTACACTAGATGCATACAAGAAGGATGCTGTTATACGGAAATCAAATGGACACGTCTGCCGCCGACCTTTCAACATCCGAGGATGTCCCAAGTCCCACGGCTTCTTTGGGTCCCCGGGGCCGTCGGGGACAAGAAATCTCCGTAGGGCTCCTGTTGACTGGCCAGGTTCTTCTTCCTATTCTTCTTGGTCCTTCTCTCACCATTATTACTCTTCGTCTTCTTCTTCTCATTATTATTACTATTCTCCAATGTGCCTCTTGTGCAGCCCCATCCTCCATCTTGCCCCAAGAAGCCTGCGAAACGAAACGACGTCGTCCCCGCCGCAGCCGTCGCCACCGCCACCGTCTCCGTTGCCGTCGCCCGCATAGCCGCCGCCGCTGCGGCCGCGCCGCAGCCGACACCGTCGCCGCTGTTAATCGCCGTCGCTGGCGTCTCCGCCGCCGCTTTGTCGTGAAAGGGGCGGGCCGTCGTCGCACTCTCCCGCGGTCCCTGAGATCCGATGTCACGAACAAAAATCACACATCGCGTGCAATCGCGACCAGATCCCTGGGCCCCATCTTGCTGAGGCGTTTCTCGCGCTGGATCGATCCGAAACCCAACGAAAACGCACCGCGTGAAAAGATCGCAACGCCCGGATCTCTGGCGGGGGCTGGGGGCGAAGGCCTCCCCCACTTGCGGCGGAGGAGGCCGCCGCCGCAGCCGCGGCAGCAGAGGCAGCTCACCAGCAACACCTGCAGCGGCAGCGGCCGTGCCGCCGCGCGCCGGGGGAGCGGACTGGCAGGAAACGGTTCTACTCCAGTTCCCGACATGGGGGCGGCTCGGTCTTGATCCAGCCTGACAGGCTGACGCGAACCACGCACGATTGGTAGCCCAATCGGTGTGTATCTATACATGTATACATCTCTATACCATTGCATACATATAGCTATACGTATGTTAGCCAGCACGGACCCGAAACGTAGTGTTTCTGGAAATACACATGGTGCAATCAATCTGGTGCAAGCTCCACCGAAAGCCCCAGTGGCTGCTCTCGCATGCGGTCCCCCCACCCAGGGCAGCGTTTCGTGGCCCCATGGGGAGCTCCACCGAAGGCCCCAGTGGCGCAGTTCGCATGCGGTTCCCCCACCCAGGGCAGCGTTTCGTGGCCCCATAGGGAGCTCCACCGAAGGCCCCAGTGGGGGTGTCCACATGCGGTTTCCCCACCCAGGGCAGCGTTTCGTGGCCCCATAGGGAGCTCCACCGAAGGCCCGGGGTGTCCACATGCGGTTCCCCAACCCAGGGCAGCGTTTCGTGGCCCCATAGGGAGCTCCACCGAAGGCCCCAGTGGCGCAGTTCGCATGCGGTTCCCCCGCCCAAGGCAGCGTTTCGTGGCCCCATGGGGAGCTCCACCGAAGGCCCCAGTGGCGCAGTTCGCATGCGGTTCCCCCGCCCAATGCAGCGTTTCGTGGCCCCATGGGGAGCTCCACCGAAGGCCCCCATGGCGCAGTTCGCATGCGATTCCCCCACCCAGGGCAGCGTTTCGTGGCCCCATAGGGAGCTCCACCGAAGGCCCCAGTGGCGCAGTTCGCATGCGGTTCCCCCGCCCAAGGCAGCGTTTCGTGGCCCCGTAAGGAGCTTCACCGAAGGCCCGCCCTAGTGGCGCACTGGCGCAGTTCGCATGCGGTTCCCCCACCCAAGGCAGCGTTTCGTGGCCCCATAGGGAGCCCCACCGAAACCGGCACCCACAACGCTTTACGAACAATTGCTTATGGTTGGGTCCTTCGCCAGGATATTTTTGACACTCGATTCTGAAATCCTTCCGAAACCACGAGTTTTTGAAGGAGTTCGGCATGCGCGCGCGACGACGCGCGCGTGTGCACTTCGTCATCATTTCTTGCAAGGGATTCTTGACAACTTATGATTCTTGATAAACGAGCGTGCGCGCATAATTTTTTTATGCAAGGGATGGCGGGGGGGGGGGGCGATACCGGCCCCCCCGGGATAGTGCAAATTCATAATTACGATAGACAACGGGGCACAACCGTATGTAAATTGCAATACGAAGCTGGGGATTGTTAGGTCCGGGGGAGGGAGGGAGGGTGGTAGAACCTATTTATTTTTCAAGAGGGGAAATTCACTTGAAGTTGTCAGTTCCCCTGCTCGCACACTCATCCCACCCACCCACCTGCAGCTTGGTCTGCAGAACCCATGCGGAAGCGATTGCGATGAGTGCTTGGTGTTGGCTGGTGCATCTGTGCGGCTGTGCTAACCCGCGCATGCTCGCGCGCGCAGCGGCCAGCTATTTGGCGCGACCGACGCGAACGCAGAGGCGCTGACCGCTTGGCACATTCCAGCGGGCACGGTATCATAGCAACGTCGACAACGGTATACACGATGATGATAGTAGCGATACTGGTGACGATGCTGACAGCGACGACGGGGCAGCCAGTGACGGTGCCCATGCTGATCACGCCGACGACGATGATAGTGCCTTCGCGTCGGTGATGAAGGTTTTCGAAAGAATTCGAAATGCGCGCGCGGCCGACGCGCGAAGGTGGCCCGCCTGGTATTTTTTTGACGAGGATCATGCCACCCCCAGCGCGCGCGCAAGGGCGTTCGAACGATTTCGACATGCACGCGGTCGAAGCCCGTTTGGCAATATTTTCGGAAAATGTTGAGAACCCGACGGTTTTCGTAAGACTTCACAGGAACGCGCATTTTTGTTTGAAATCACTGTTGCGACACTTTTTCTATTTATAGAAAACTGACATTCGATTTCGAAATACTTACGAAGCCGAATATGTTTCGGCGCGCACTTCGTCTCGTTTTTTTGGCAAAGGGGTTCATGACCACCTATGATTTTTGATAAGCGAATGTGCTCGTATAGTATATTTTGCGAAAGATGGCGGGGGGGGGGGTTCGATGCCGGCTCGGTTGGGATAGTGCGAATTCATATTTAAGATGGACGATGTGGCAGAATCTCACATGTAAGTTGCAATGCGAAGCGGTCGGCCGATAAACCCGGGGGTGGGTGGGTGGAGCCTCTCTCTCTATGTGTGTGTGTGTGTGTGTTTAAAACGTGTCTCTATTTTCCGATGCCAGCAGACTCAGTAACAAGGACAACAAACGATAAAGCATGCTATCGAACATGGCCGGCGCTGCTCGAGCAGCCGCCTCCGAGCCCCTGTGAGCTAGGGGACGCGCTTGCCAGCGGGAGGTTGGGTAAGGGAGGGCAGGGAGGGGCAACCGTCTGAAAGTTTTGGGGTTTGGCCCAAAAACGGCAGCGGAACGGAGACACTCGAGAAAGCATTATCCAGCGCGCAGGGCCACGTGTTTAAAACGTGTCTCTATTTTCCGATGCCAGCAGACTCAGTAACAAGGACATCGAACGATAAAGCATGCTATCGAACATGGCCGGCGCTGCCCAAGCAGCCGCCTCCAAGCCCCAAGCCCATATCTACATATGTACCGGGAGGGAGGGTGGGTAACATCGCAAACAAACGTTATAGAGTCACTCCTGAGGCGGCAGCTCACAACACGAATTTACGAATAGCAGAGAAGATGGGCCATTTTCTCACAGAGCCCGACGGGATAGGCGGAAGCCTTTTCCGAATGGAACGTGCCGCTGTCATCTTTTCCAGCAATCTCCGCATGCGGATGGCCAGTGAACGAACACACGCCATGTCCGCGGTACTTGTCAGAGCTGAGGGGGTCGAGCGCACAGCTTGCACACAACAAACGTGTACGTTTGCGATGGCGCGATTTGAAAGCACGATGGTCCCAATCCACCGCATAATATTGGACAATAAGCTTTTGAAGCCGAGGATGGGGCCACAACATGGAGCCCTGAGGGTTCTCGATGATGACGGGGGTCCCAAGAGCGGCCAAATGGCAAAAGAGACTAGCAGCCCATGCGGCCTGGCGGTTGCCCAACTGTACCTTACGCTGATCGTTCTCCGACAGATTTGGTAGTCCCAAGATGCAATCACGCGAACGAATTGGGCCGGGCCAACCACCGGGGCGAGGATTTCGTCTGGCTCGAGACCACGACGTACAGACCAGGCCAATCCAGACAAACTTTAGCCCACGCTTGGCAAGCCCAAGCAGGGGCTGGGAAACATCAGGATGCAGAGCGCCCTCTAGCACTGAGTCGGCATACTCGAAGGAACGCATGGCCAGTCCAGCGCGGACGCAGGCGGCTGAGAGTCTACGACTGCCTGCCATTAGCTCAACCCCGATCTGATTGGCAAACTTTGTGACACGAGGCCTCTGCAGAAACCCGCCTCGCGGGCCCCAGTCGTCGAGAGGCCAGAGCCTGGCTACCGCGCTGGCCAGGAGGCACGCGCGCGCCCGTCGAAGAGGTCCTGGGGCCTCGTCCACTGGACCTCGCCGTGGGCCCTGGCGGCGGGCGACAGCGCTGACAGCAGCTGCTGCACCATGCCAGGCTGTGCATACCGCTTCGCGCTGCTGTCCTGGCTCCAGTGCCCCCTCGTCCTGACCTCGGCGAGCGTCCGACGCGCCGACAACGCGTCCTCGCTCGCCCCGCCGCGCCGCAGCTGGTACAGGCGCGTCCTGCAGCCCCTGCGCCTCGGTGACCCTCCGGAACAGGACGGCCATCTCGATCCCCGTCGTGGTGAGGAGCAGCTCGTGGCCCTGGCGCCCGTGAGCGTGGAGGGCAAGAAGGGGCCCCAGCCGCAGCGGGTTGTCGAGTGGCACCGCCTCGTCGGACGTCCCCGTCTTTGTCAGGAACCGAAACGGGCTTGCACCCTCGGCGAACGGGGCCAGAGGGCGCGCCGAGGTCGGCGCCAGGAGGAGCGACCACGTCGCCATGGCCCCTCCGGCGCGCGTTGGCTGAAGGAGGTCCCTGACCAGCGCCTTCCTCAGCGCGCCGGGGCGGATGAACGCGCTGAACATCGTGAGCACCTGGGGCGCGGCATCCCGCTCGCCCAACGAGAGGGGCCCCGAGATCGCAGAGCCCGCGACCTCGCGAGGCGCTGGGGCTCGCGACCGAGGAGGCGCTCTCTTGGCGTGCCCCTTCAGCGCCCGCTGCACACGGGGAAGGGTCTTTGGGCCCGTCGCCATCGGCAGCGCGTCCTTCACGGAGGCGACGAGGTAGTCGGCGTCGCCCTTCGTGCAGCCCGCGTGCAGGAACGTGCCCAGCACCGACAGCACCTGCACCTTGAGCTCGTCGAGCGTCTCCGCCGGCTGACCCGCGAACTCCACGAAGGCCTCGAAGTACTTGTGGTAGGAGAGCCTGGCCGAGGCACCCGCGGCGGCCTGCTCGCAAGTGGGCGGGCTCGCGGCCGTCGCCGGGGAGGTCCGCGGAGCCGCCGGCGCCGCCTGCAGCCGTGGGCGGAGCGCTCCCTTGCAGGCCGTGGCGGCAGGGCGCCGCGCGGGCGCCGCCGCGGCAGGGCTCCGCCGAGGCGCTGCAGCTGGGGCTGGGCGCGCGGCTAGGCGAGCCTTCGCCACCGTGCGCCGAGCCGCTCGGACCGGCAAGGCGCGAGCGGGCACCTCCGCCAGGCAGGGCGTAGTCCCTCCAGCCGCGCTGAGGGGGCCCAGCATACGGCCCGCGCGGTGGCTGGGCCCCGCGGCGGTCCCAGATCCGACTGGGGGCGTGTGCAGGCTTCAATTCCGAAGCAATCCAACGAAAACGAGCCGAAATGCTACGGGCTATGGACAAGGCGGCCGCGCGTCGACAAATCTGCAGAAGACCATGTGATGTGGCCCTGCCTCTCTCCAGAGCCAGCACGAGCCCAAAGTTGTCAACTAAATGCAGCCTCCTGGAGCCGTGTCGCTGGGGATCTCTGGCATCACGACGCAACGCCCAGACAACGGCGCGACCTTCCTTGACACCGATGTGCTCCGAATACTTGAGAGGCGCAGCATAGACAACGCGAAAACGAGCATCCAGGATGTCGCGGGACACCTCGGGGAAACCAACGGCGTGCTTCCACCCTCGCTCCGAAGGGTTCCCCCGAGCAGTGCGAGGCAACGTGATCTCGTCGAGACCGTCGAGGGCTCGGGTCCGAGGGGCCCACTCGGAGGGCTCGAACCGGCGGTATCTCCACCTCTCCCTCCGCCTCCCAGCCTGGGCAACAACATCCCGCGGTGCCGAGGCTTCGGTGACCCCCATCCCAGACGTGGACGCAGCAGTGGCAACCACCTGGCTGGCCCATGGCAAAGACAGGGGAGACTGGAGGTGGATGCAGAGGACTGTCATCACCCAGCACTCGTACCGACAGCTTCTCCACAAGACCCTGGGCTTGTGGTAGGACGACCTCGCAAACTCATAAACGGCACGCGTGACCGCGAACCCAGGGCGACAGAAAAGGCAGGCGGCCACATAGGGTCCCAAGATCACCTCGAGCTGCCGACCACTGACATGGGGTCCCGACGCGAGCCCAAACAGAGCCTTTCTCACGACCAATAACTTCTTGAGGGGCCGGCGGGTACTAGGGTCCTGTCCTCCGACATCAGCTCCCGAGACGACGCCCTCCGACGACGCCTCTGAGATATCGTGCATGGCAAAACCCTCGGCCTCGAACTGGGCGACGATGCGGTCCCGGGTCTCTTGGGCGGGTCCAGGATCCAATCCAAACGCGTTAACATTGTCCGAGTAGGGGGCCTCGATCGGGCCCTCGACGACCGACGGGGGAGGCCAAGACCCAGTGGCAACCATGGCCGAGGGGGCTCCAGACCGGCGGACAACTTCGAGTAACAAAAGAAAAGTAAAATAAACTCAATGCGCAACGGCTAAAAGAATGACCTGCTCACCAAAACCCAACGCAAATTAAAAAAAAAATAACATCCCAGAGCAACTCGATAATTGACATCACCCCAAAACTTCGAGGTGTAAGCGTTGAACGAACCAGAAAACCCAAGACCAGCCCATCGGCAATGCCTGCGTCGCCGGGTAGACGAAGTCGCTCGAGTAATTCGGATCCTTCACTGGGATGCCTGCGCGGAGAGCCTCGGCTCGGCTGACCTTCGGGAGGCAGAAGTACTGACGCAGATCACCGATGTCACCGCGCTGATAGAAGGCGCACTGTATATCCGCACATGCGCTGTACAACTGCCTGCCCTCAGGTGCCCCTAACGCGCTGAGGCTCTCCGCCGCGGCTATCTCGGTGAAAGGGGGGTGTTTTAAATGCTGGTTTGCCTCGCGACAATCAAACGCGAGTCGGATCTTATCGGTTTTCTTAGCTACAAAGAACGGAGTGACAGACGCCTTCCTAGTCGAGGTGGTGGTGAGCACACTACTGCTCGCGAGCTGCCCCCAAAAACGCACGTACTGGGATCGATCTTTCTTCAGCACCTCATCCATGTAGGGGCGGACCGGGCCCCCCTCCCGGCGAGCCTGTCTGACCTCGGGCTCTGCCAAGAGTTCTTGAAAATGCGATGGCGTGTGCGCGGCGTCCGAGTCAAGGAAGCCTCGGAGACTGACGGGCTGGCGTCCTGCAGGGGGCAATGAAAGGGCGTCGGCGCAATGCGGAACAACCGAAGTCACCGAGCCCTGGTAGTCTAGGCGCGATCCCAGAAGCTCACTAGCAACTTCACGGGGGCTCATGTTGAAAACGTCGGGAAAATCTTGCCGGGCCGTGCGAGCAGCGCGGGGCAGCCGCCGCCGTGTTATTCTCTGCGCCACGGTGGGCGCACTGACCGAGGAGCGCTCGCAGCCATATAGAGCATTGAGGCCCGTCAGCGAGTCATTCACATCACTCGGCACGTCCCGACAGATGCATCTCCGGCGCTGCCCAGAGCGGGCGCGGCCAGCGCCGGCAAAATCGGCCTCCTGCTTGTCGAGCAGCGGGAGGGGGGAGAGGTCGCTCAAGCAGCCTGGCGGTCGCACATGACCCGGCGGCGGCCTGCAGCCGGGCGGCTGGGCGTCCGGCCAGACCCACGTTGGAGCCGCTTCCTGTCTAAAAACTTGCTGGTCTTTCCTAGCCGCAGCGTCTCCGCCAGCTGAGAAGCCGCTGTGGTTCAAGTCGGTCATTCTTTTGTGCCACCCTTCGGGGGTGGCTTCCGTGCTTCACGTGCTTTCCGTCTCTCCTTCTCGATGGCAGCATCCTTCGCGAACTCGCCCGCGACGTGCGAGCGCAGACTCGGAGCGGCCAACGTGCCCGACCCTGTGTTATCCTCACCCAAGAAGTAGTGGGTCCCTTCGAAATTCGGCTTGTCCGGGTCGGACTTGCGCGCCTCCTCCAGGAGCTGGCGCCGCCGGTTGAGGTGCTCCATGCAGGTCAGATTCGCCAAGTTGACCCAGTCCACGGCGTGCGCCAGCTCGAGCGCCTTCGAGACCACCTTGTGCTCGTGAGCCGAACGGCTGGACGCTGGCACGCGGCTCTCCACCAGGCAGCGCTCGTGCGAGGCCATGAACCCGCCTGGGCTCCGAGCCTGCAGCGCCGACACCGTGTCGCCATGCTGGGCGGGCCCTTCAGGCGGATCTCCATGCGAGCATCCTTGCGCAGCAGCAGAGCGTCGCTGGTGAAGGGGGCGGGCTCAGCGGGCTGTCGGCGCGGCAGGAGGCGGGGCTCGCCACGCATCAGGAAGAGCTGCCGCTCCGCCGCCCGCGCGTCCAAGTCAGCGTCGGCGGCGACGAAGGGGCCTGTTGTGATGCCACCCCCGACGGTCACAAACACCCGGCCGCCGAAGTCCAAGGCACCGGCGGGATACATGAACTCTTGCCCGACCGAGTGAGTGGCCCCCGGCACGTCGAAGACCCAGCATCCGCTAGCTGGCGCCAACCTCGGGGCGGGCGGTGGCGGCGGCGGGGCCCCTGGCGCGGCCGGCGGCGGCGCCGCCGGCAAGGGCGCAGGGGCCACGACCGGGGCGACGCCCCCAGGGCCGCCCGCCGCGCCCGCGCCCGGGGGCTGAGCCAGGCCCCTCGCCTGACGCTCCACGCGAGCGTGAGAGGCTCCCTCGGCGAGCAGGGCCGCGAGGTCAGCGCCGGCAGGCTGGGCCGCGAACCTGTAGAGCCTCGCGCCCGCAAATCCCGCGGGGAGGCCGCCCGTCACGGGCGAGAAGCGCACGCCCGAGAGGTCGCGGTTGGCCGAGTCGAGCTGCTCGATGAAGACGCCCCCATCGGGAGTCATCACAACGTACTCAGCGCCCGAGATCCAGCCCATGATCAGACGTTCGTGCCAGAGCCCAGTGTCCGCTGGATCATCATACTGGACGAAGGCGAACGCTCCGGGCGGGAGCGTCGCCATGGCGCTGCCCTGGCGGGCGAGCGCCTCAGCCCAGCGTCAGCACGCCCGCGCCGCGCGCCCGCGGAAAATGAGGAAAAAAAATAACAAGAAAATAAACGGAAAGAAAGAAAAAAACAAAAAAAAGAACCAAAACCAAGAGCAAAAGAGAAACAAAAAGAAAAAAAAAAAGTCAAACAAAGGGCGCAGGGTATGGTGGAAATGAAGAAAAAGAAAAGGAAAAGGAAGGAAATAAAAAAAGAACTAGAATGCAACATTAAGGAAAATAATAAAAAGAAAAAACAAAAAAAAAAGAAATAAAGCAGAAAAAAAAAAGAAAAAAAAAAAAAAACAAAAAAGAAGGCCGCCCGGCGCAAGGGAAGCGCCGGGCGACGGCGGGGCCGGGGCCTGCGGGGCCGCGCCCGCGGCGGGCAGGGCCTGGGGCGCGTCCCCAAGCTCGAGCGCCGAGCCCTGCGAGGGGACCCGCGCTGCCCGGGCCGACGCGCCCGCCCGGCCGCCGCAGCGCCTGACGCAGAGGCCGAGCAGCGCGGTGGAGGCCACCCCCGCGACGAAGCCGCCCAGCCCCGTTGGCCAGTGCGGCGGGCAAGGAGTCGGCGCCGCCCCGTCGGCCAGTGCGGCGGGCAAGGAGTCGGCGCCGGCCACGACGGGCAGGTCGGACACTTCGGGCAAAGGTGCTCTGGGCCGCACCGATCCAGCTGCCTCTCCAGCAGCTTCAAGGCCCCCTCGTCCGAGTTGAACTGACAGGCGCAGCTGCACTCGCACAAGCACGGTCGGACCACACCGCCCAGCCAGCTCCCAGCAAACGACGCGGAGGTGACTTGGGCGAGCGGGCCGAACATTACACAGCCGTCTGAAAGATTTGGGGTTGGGCCCAAAAACGGCAGCGGAACGGAGACACTCAAGAACACATTATCCAGCACGCAGGGCTATATATATGTATATATATAATATATTTATATACATATGTTTATGTATATATATAATATATATAATTATTATAGATATATAGATATTATATATAATACCAGAGAAATATATATATATAAAAAAAAATAAAAAAGTATTGTTTTTTTTTTTTTTTTTTTTTTTTATTTTTTTTTTTTTTTTTTTTTATATATATATATATATAAAAAATAGTAGGGAAATCTATTGTGCAATCTAAGGTAGCGACGAGGCGGCGATGGCGGCGACATAGCCGCCAGACCGACAGACAGGCCCACACGACGGGCGGCGTATAAGCGGCGACGGGGCGGCGACGGCGACAACGTGGCCGCCAGACTGGCCCGCAGGCCTGGTTCCATTATAATAACGCAAAGGAATGCATAGGAATGCAAAGCAGTCCAAAGCACGGCGTAGGAATGCGAAGCAAGGAAAACTCATGACAAATTATCCCAGTGCGACCCTACCTAGGAGTTGGCACCTCTAGGAAAACAACATTAGTAGGAGCGGTAAACGCCGTCCTCCTCCTTCTCCTCATCGTCGTAGTTGTAGCATTAGCGGTAGTAGTAGTAGTGGTAGTGGTAGTGGTAGTGGTAGTAGTAGTAGTAGTAGTAGTAGTAGTAGTAGTAGTAGTAGTAGTAGTAGTAGTAGTAGTAGCGCCAGAACCGCCGACGCCACGCCGTAAGTGAAGCAGCAGCAGAAGGAGGCAGCAAGTCGCCGAGACAGCAGCAAAAACAAGCAGGCACGGAGATGAGGGCGGGGCACTGGGGAGTTCTTTACATCTGCATCTATATCTACACCTACATCTACATCGACACCTACATCTACATCTAGACCTACATCTACATCTACACCTACAGCTACATCTACATCTACACCTGCATCTACATCTACATCTACATCAACAGCGAGATTCACATCTACATCTACATCTACACCTACATCTACACCTACATCTACATCTACATCTACACCTACATCCACATCTACACCTACACCTACATCTACACTTTCGCATTGGTGATGCTTTTGCTTTGCATTGCCTTTGCTTTTGCTTTTGCCTTTACCTTTGCTTTTGATTTTGCTGTTGCTTGGCACCCAAGGAGCGCAACTGAGGGAACCGCGCGTTTGCTTTTACCTTTGCTGTTGCTTTTGCTTGGCTCCCAGGGGACTGGGGGAACCGCCCGGGGCGGTTTGCACTGCCCGGCCCCTTTAAGCCAAGCGAGTAAGAACCCTTCTAGGCAGAGCCTAGGTAGGGAACAATGCAATACAAAGCAATGCAATGCAAAGCAAAGCAAAGCAAAGCAATGCAATGCAAAGCCAAGCAAGGCCAAGCAATGCAATGCTTCGCTTTGCGAACCAGTGCAAAGCAACGAAGAGCGACGCAAAGCAATGCAATGGCAATGCAGGGCAATGCTAAGCACGGCGTAGCTATGCGAAGCAAGTCGAAGCAACGCAGAGCAATTCAATGCAAAGCAAGGCCCGGCAATGCAATGCTTTGCAATGCAGAGCAACAGAGAGCAACGCAAAATAATGCAGCGCAAAGCAACGCAACGCGACGGCGACAGCGAAGCAACGACGACGGGCGGAGACAAGGCGGCGACGGGGCGTCGGCGGCTGGCCTGGAGCCGCCAGACCGCAACACAAGCCCAAGCTACGGGCGGCGACGAGGCCGCGACGGGGCGGCGACGTCCTGCACGGAGCCGCCAGACCGAGACACAGGCCCAGTTCTTTAGACCAGGAGAGAGAGAGAGCCCCTAAGTGCAAGCACTGTGTGGGGAATACAGACGTGTAGATTGTCCCGATGGTTGTTCCACTGGTTGCCATGATGCTTGCCCTGATTTATGGATAGAGAGCGAGATGGGGAAATGCATAGATAGCGGGAGAAGAGAAGCGCGAGAGGAGCTGTATAAGTACATGTACAGATAGACATATGACTTTGCCCCTATAGCTGTTCACATATGTACATGTGCACGGAAGAGAAACATAGAGAAAGAGGGAAACGAGAGAGAGAGAGAGAGAGAGGGAGGGAGATAATGATACGTACTGGGAAATCCATGTTGGTGTCGCAATGTGTATCCACTCGTGAATTGACTTGTGCGTCCAATGCAAACAAAGATGATGTCATCCCCAACCTCCTCATCGCCCGGAACGGGATCTTTGCGAAATATTACGTGATTTGCACCAACGCAAAACATGGATGACAACGAAAAATAGTAAGGACGCCAACCAACTTCGGTGTTCTATGTGCTAGCTGTCTCGGTAATTGGCTCCGCACTTACTCGGTAAATGGCAAGACCGGTGGAAGGATGGGATGCCTCTGACCACCACACCCCGCTGCGAGCTGAGCTCGAAGTAGTCACCTAGCCATCGCCTTGTGATTGTAGTTTCCTGACCTACCTACTCCACCCATTCGGGTACATAGTGACAACATGGAAAAACGCAGAGTTGCAAGATGAGGGTATGTCACAGGGCCTCCCATACCTACCAAGCACATCCTTCGATCTTGTGGGGATACTGCGTGCGCGTGCGTCCAACGTGGCATGTCAGCTCGTCAGCTGCTGATCCACCTACCGCGTGCGCAACGGTTACCCCTCCACCAAGCCCCCCAGGCCAAAATGCATCACTTGATCCTAGAGGCTCTAGCGACTGGAACTGCAAAGTACGTGTGTGCCATGAGGTGCATTGCCATTGCCACTGTCCTCACACTCGACAGCCTGGGCCGTCTCAGAGCTGGAATGTCATCCCGAGGCTCGGACACCCCCAAGAGCCGACGAACACGTCCGAGAACCTGCCGACGCGAGCCTGTTTGTGTCCTCGGAGCCTCGTCGTCGGCGTCGTCGTCGTCGTCCTCGGAGTCTCGTCCTCACGGGACGACGGCGAGCGACGACGGCGCACGGCCGCCGAGCCGAGCAGGGCCGAGGCCGTGCGCGGCGGCGGCACCGAGCCGAGCAGCACCACGGCCGCGAGCAGTCCCAGCGCCGCGTAGGCCCAGGCGTCGGGGCCGCCTGCCCCCTCTCGCGGCACCCCCTGCCTGCCGCCTGCCGAGGCCTCCTCCTCCTCCTCCTCCTCCTCCTCCTCCTCCTCCTCCTCCTCCTCCTCCCCCTCGTCCTCCCACCCCGGAGCGAGCACGACCCCCAGGCGTTGGGGTCGTGCTTGCTCTGGGGGGATCGAACTTCGGGGGGCTCGGCATAGGAGGGCAGAGTAATCACCCTAGAAGAGGCACCCCGACACGCAAACGCATATCCAGAGGAGTCGAGCAGAGCAGGGGCTGCGCAGCGAACGCCTAGGGTTGTCTAGTACACGCCAACGGGGGGGGGGGGGTCGGGGTGGTTTGCCTAGCCTTGATGGCAGGCGGTGGGCATGGACATCTACATAGGCAGCACGCCGACATTGCGGATACGAGTGACGGAGCGGGCGCTGGGTGGCGGGGTGGATCGCGGGGTTGGTCGCAACGTGGGTCGCGGGTGGGTCAGGAGGAGGAGGGAGGAGGATGAGGATGAGGATGAGG
>CAUYUJ010007836.1:53449-115949 GCA_963575745.1 Prorocentrum cordatum
GAGGCTCCGAGGAGGCGTCTGGGGCTCGATTTTGGGAGGATGTCTCAGGCGAAACCGCCATTCTCTGAGAATCGGGGTCAAAATTATTGAAATTACCATGTGTTTTTGAAGGTTTTATGTTAACATGTTGAATTTCCCATGTGTTTTTGGACCCGGTGCCACCGATTTTCAGAATTTCGAGGATGTCCCGAGCGAAACGGCAAGAAAAATCGCGGACAACGTGCGCATTAATCGCCTCTGAGCTCTACTCCCTCGGAGAGGTGCGTATGAGAACATATATATGTATGTATGTATGTATGTATGTATGTATGTATGTATGTATATATATATGTATATATATAACATATTTATCTATATATAATATACTAGATATATATATATATATGAAATTATACTATCCCAGGGGGAAGCGTTAAGTCAGGGGGGGGGGTAGAGTGTATTCTATTTTTAGAAAGGAGAATCCACTCTGCTGAGCTTGAAATCGTCATCTCCACTGCTCGCGCAAACGTCCCACCCTCCAACCCGCAACTTGTTTGGCTAAGCTCATGATGCGGGGGACGGCGGCGCCACCGATGACGACATCGATGGTAACATCCTCATTGCCGATGCTCGTCGCCGTGAGTTGATGATGAAGGTGGGCACATAGACGATACTCGGACGTGCGCGATGACAAGATGACGTCGGCAACGTCTGCGACAATGACGAAGATAGTTCCAGCGACGACGATGTTAAAGAGGGCGACGGCACGAACGACACCGGCGCCAATGATGGCAACCACGTTGACGATGCTGATGTCGATCTGTCGGCAGGTGATCGCGGTGATGCTGACAAGGGTGAAAAGGAAATCCGCGCGCGCGGAAGTTCAGTAAATCCGTCAGACTGATCATGCGCGCGCGGCGGTGCGCGCATGTGGCCCGCGTGGCATTTTTTGCAAGGGATTCGCGCCCTCGGCGCATGGCAGGAGTATCGCGGGTGCACCGCCCGGTGACATGAAATCGCTGGATTTGGCAGAATTCATAAGAATCCAACAGTTTTTGAATGATTTTAGCATGCGCGCGCGGACAGGAAATCCCACCAGCCCTCTGGGCGTAGGTGGTCTAGAGCAGATCCTCTTCCACCCCTCCCTCTTCCCCCTTGAGGAGGGGTTTACCCTTCCCCCTACCCCCTCCCCTGGACCTGGACGGAGGGTTTCGCGAGCGGTCGGACGGCTCTTTTGGCCCCAAGATGGCTCCAAGAGCGCGTCAGAGAGCCCAAGATGAGCTCCAAGATGGCTCAAGATAGCGCAAGATCGCTCGAGATGGCTCCTAAGATGGTTCCGAGAGGCCCAAAGACGGCCCCAAGACGGCTCCTTGTGGCCAAAGAACTCCCCAAGGAGGCCCCGAAAAGGCCAAAATCGTCCCTAAACCTTGGGAAAATCAATGTTTTTTGCTTTCTCCCCGTTTCGCTTCCGATGGCCATCCACGGCCTCAAGATGGCTCCAAGATGGCCCAAGAGGGCCCCACAAGAGGCCCAAGAGAGCCCCAAGACGGCCCCAAGAGCGCCCAAGAGCGCTCCAAGAGCGCCCCAAGAGCGCCCCAAGAGGCGATGTTTGGAGCTCCTGAGGGGGGAGGCTAATTAGGGAACCCCCCTTCGTTGATCGATCTCCTCCAAGATGGCCCCAAGAGCGCCCCTACAGCCCCCAAGAGCGCCCCAAGAGCGCCCCAAGAGGCGCCCAGACGGCCCCAAGAAGCGCCCAAGAGGCCTCCAAGAGGCTCCCAAAAGACCCCCAAGAAGCCTCAAGAGGATCTCCGAAATGCATTTAAGACGCTTCTGGCTCTTCGGTTCGCCGTCCTCTTCAATTTCTCATCCCCCTCTTCCTCCTCCTTCTCCTCCTTCTCCTCCCTCTGCTCCTTCTCCCTTCTCGTCCTCCTCGTCCTCTCCCTACTCCACATCCTCCTCCTCATTCTCCTCCTCCTCCTCCTCCTCCTCCTCCTCTTCCTCCCCCTCCCCCTCTGACGAGGATCCCTGCTCCATCCTCCCCCTCTCGGGGTACGTGACATCTTCCCCCGCCCTTTGTTATTCTGCATGCTCCCCGACTTCCCTGATCACCTCAACTCCCCTGGGCATCGTTTCTGGATGGGCTGGTGGGGATACGCGAAGCGTCAACAATTTGCAGACATTTTGTTGCACAACTTTTTTTTTTTTTTTTCTCTAAAGGCTTTTATGCTGAACTGCTTGCAAACACGCTGTGTTTGGTACGATTTTGACATGGACGCGCGCGTGATACTTCGTGGATTTTTTGGCAGCGGGATTATGGAAATTTGCTTTCTTAAGATGAAGAAGTGTGCGCGCATAGTATGATTTGACAGGGATGGCAGGGGGGGGGGCGATGCCCTCCTGGCTGGGATTGTACGAATTCATATTTAGGATGGACGACTGTGCAGAATAAATATGACATTGCAATACCCCCGGGGGGGCCACTAACTCCGGGGGGGGGTAGAGCCTATTTTTCTTGTAGAAAGGAGAATCTACGTTGGGCAAACAATGTGGTACAATTCACTTCTGTTGGCAATGAGTTGTCCACTCCACTGCTCGCGCCAACATCCCGCCCACCCGCCCGCAACTTGGTTTGCAACACCTCTTAAGAAAGTGCCGGCGGGTACCAAATGGCACTTGGCAGCGACACCGACGCCGACGACGACAGCGACAACGACAACGACGACGCCGCCGACAACGACTACGACGACACCGGCGACGTCTCCAACGACTTCGACGACGCCGACAAAGACGACGACGACGACACCGACGCCGACGACGACGCCGACGCCGACGACGACGATGACAACGACGACGACGCCGCCGACGACGACGACGACGCCGACGACAACGAAGACGACGACGACGACGTCGCCAGCGAAGACGGCGACGACGACCAGGGGAAAAGGAGGACGACGACGGCGGCAACGACGACAACGACGAGGGGGTAGGGAAGATGGCGACGACGCGAACGACGAAGAAGGAGGGAAGACGGCGATGCCGACGACAATGACGAGGAAGGGGGGGAGACGACGACGACGACAGAATAGGAGGGACAACGATGAAACGCCGACGACGACGACGAGGGAAGAAGGACGACCACGGTGACAACGACGACGAGGAAACGCAGGGGACGACGACGGCGACGACGACGAGGGAGGAGGGAGGACGACGACGACGACGACGACGACGCAAGAGGGCGCGCGCACGCTTTTGTTGAACATCCGTGTTGCGAAACCTTGGGTTTTTGTATGTTTTTTGGACACTCGATTTTGAATTCCTTCCGAAGCCGACCGTTTTTGAAGGACTTCGGCATGCGCGCGCGACGACGCGCGCGTCTGCACTTCGCTCATTTTTTTGCAGAGCATTCTCGCGACGGGACGCGCGCAAAGGGCGTTCGAAAGATTTCGACATGCGCGCGCGAAGCCCGTTTGGTAGCATTTCTTGAACACCTTGAACAACCGACGGTTTCCTTAAGATTTCGCAAGCGCGTAAGGTTTTCTAGCAAATCAGTGCTGCGAAACCCTGTGTTTTTGAAATTTTTGGCTTTGAAACTCGATTTTGAAATCCTTCCGAACTCGAGAGTTTTTGACGGATCTCGGCATGCGCGCGCGACGGCGCGCGCGTGTGCCCTTCGTCCCATCTTTTGCAAGGGACTCTTGAAGACTTATGGTTCTTGATAGACGAGAGTGCGCGCGTACATTTTTTTGTAAAAAATGGCGGGGGGGGGCGACACCGGTTTGGCTGGGATAGTGCGAGCTCATATTTCGGATGGACGAGTGTGCAGAATCATCTGTAAATTGCAATGCGGAAATGTGACCCGTTAGCCCCGGGGGGGGGGGTCGAGTTTATTCTTTTTTAAGAAAGGAGAATTGGCTACTCTGCACCGCCCTTGACCACCTCCACTGCTCGCGCAAACATCCCACCCTCCCACCCGCAACTTGTCTGGCAGAACTCATGATGCGGGGGGCGGCGGCGCCGCCGATGACGACATCGATGATAACTTCCTCATTGCCGGTGCTCGTCAACGTGAGTCGATGACGAAAGTGATCATATCGACGATAGTCGGACGTGCGCGATGACAAGATGACGTCGGCTGATGCTGCCAGGTGATCGCGGGGATGTTGGCAAGGTTGAAAAGATAATCCGCGCGCGCGGAAGTTCAACAAATCCGTCAGACTGATCATGCGCGCGCGGCGATGCGGGCATGTGGCCCGCGTGTTTTTTTTAAAAGGGATGCGCGCCCTCGGCGCATGACGAGAATATCGCGGGTGAGCCGCGCGGTGACATGAAATCGCTGGAATTGGCAGAAGTCATAATACTTCCATGGTTTTTGGTATGATTTTAGCACTAGCGCGCGGACAGGACATTTGCAACATTTGTGTTGCAGGCCCCTTGGGTTGTCTAGGTTTTCGTGCTGAAATGCTTGCAAACACAATGTGTTTGGTACGACTTTGATATGGGCGCGCGCGTGATGACTTCGAGGTCTTTTATTGCAGCGGATTATTGACATTTGCTTTCTTAAGATGAAGAAGTGTGCGCGCATCGTATTTTTTGCAAAGGATGGCGGGGGGGGGGCGATGCGGGCCTGGCTGGGATGGTGTACTTTCCTATTTAGAATGGACGATGGGACAGAATCGTACGTAAATTGCAATGCGAAAGGGCGCCCCGTTAACTTAAGGGGGGGGTCTATTCTTCTTTTAGAGAGGAGAATCAATTTCTGCTCGAAACGCCCCGCCCACCCACCCGCAGCTTGGTTTGCAAAACCCATGCGGCGGCGATTGCGATGAATGCTTCGCGTTGGCTGGTGCATCTCGGCGGCCGCGCTAGCCCGCGCATGCTCTCGCGCGTGCAGTGGCCAGCTAGTTTGGCGCGACCAACGCGAAAGCGGTGGCGCTGACCGCTCGGCGCACCCCAGCGGGCACGTCAGTGCGAGTCGGCGACTTTGGCGGGCGCGGTGTCATGGCCACGTCGACGCCGGTAGACGCGAAGATGATAGTGGCGATGCTGACAGCGACGACGGGGCAGCCAGTGACGGCGTCGATGCTGATCGCGCCGACGACGATGACGGCGTCGTCGCGTCGGTGACGAAAGTTTTGGAAAGAGTTCGAAATGCGCGCGCGGCAGACGCGGGAGAGTGGCCCGCATGGTATGATCTAGCGCGGATCGTGTCCCCCCGGACGCGCTTGCGTGCGAACGATTGCGACGTGCGTGCGCGCGAAGCCCGTTTGGTAGCATTTTCTGAAAATGTTGAAGTGCCCGCGGATTTCTCGAGAATTCGCTAGAGCGCGCGCGCAAGCTTTGTTCTGAAACCTGTGTTGCGAAACTCTTTTTTTGTTATTACAAAAAAAGCGCACTCGATTATGACATCCTTCCGACGCCGAAATTTTTTGACGGTGTCCGGCATGCGCGCGCGACGACGCGCGCATGTGCACTTCGTCGCATTTTTTGGAGGGGATTCATGAACACTTATGGTTTTCGATGAACGAACGTGCGCTCATAATGTACTTTTGCAAAAGATGGCGGGGGGGGCGATGCCGGTTCGGCTGGGATAATATGAACTCACATTTCGGATGAGCGATGGGGCATAATCAAATGTACATTGCAACGCGAAAAGGTGGATCTTTTAGTCCGGGGAGGGGAGGGTGGTAGAGCCTGATTCTTTTTTTTAGGAAAGAGAATCAATCACTTGTTCGACTTGAGCTCGTCAACTCCACTGCTCGCGAAAACATCCCGCCCGCGCGCCCGCCGCTTGGTCTGCGACCCCCATGCGGACGCGATTGCGGTAAATGCTTGGGGTTGGCTGGTGCATCTGCGCGGCCGTGCTAGCCCGCGCCTGCTCGCGCGCGCAGCGGCCGGCTAGTTTGGCGCGGCCGACGCGAACGCGATGGCGCAGAGCGCTGGGCACATTCCAGCGGGCACTCCAGTGCGAGTCGGCGACTTGGGCGGGCGCGGTATCATGGCCGCGTCGACAACGGTAGACGATCGTGATACTGGCGACGATGCTGACAGCGACGATGGGGCAGCCAGTGGCGGCACCAATGCTGGTCATGCCTGCGACGATGACGGCGTCTTCGAGTCGGTGATGAAGGCTTTGAGACGCGAGAGTGGCCCGCATGATATTATTTGACGCGGATCGTGCCACCCCCGCACTCGCGCAAGGGCGTTCGAACGATATCGACCTGCGTGCGCGCGAAACCCGTCTGGCATAATTTCGCGACAATGTTGAACACCTATACCTTCCTAAGGAATTCACAAGAGCGCGCGCAAGCTTTTTTTCTGAAATCCGTGCTGCGAAACCTTGATCTGTTTTTTTTTGACATTCGATTTTGACATCCTTCCGAAACCGAAGGTCTTTGAAATATTTCGGCATGCGCGCGCGACGACTCGCGCCTGTGCACTTCGTACCATTTCTTGCAAGGGTTTCATGGCAACCTGTGTTTTTTTCGTTTGATAAGCGAGTGTGCGCGCATAGTATTGTGTGCGGCGGACGGCGGGGGGGGGTCGATGCCGGCTCGGCTGGGGTGGTGGAATTCAAATCAAGGATGGGCGGTGGGGCAGAGTCATCTGTAACTTAGAATGCGAAAAAGTGGGTCGATAAACCTGAAGGGGGGGGGTCTATTCTCTTTTTAAAAAGGAGAACTGATTTCTCTTTGCAATGAGTTGTGAACTCCCATTCTCTTGCGAACTTCCAACGCACCCGCCCGCAACTTGGTTTGCAAAACACATGCGGTGGCGATTGCGATGCGTGCTTGGCGTTGGCTGGTGCATCTCTGCGGCCGCGCCAATCCTGGCGCGCGCGCAGCGGCCGGCTAGTTTGGCGCCGCCGACGCGGCCGCGGTGGCGCTGGCCGCTGGGCGCATCCCAGCGGGCGCGGTACCATGACAACGCCGACTCCGGTAGACGCGATGATGAGAGTGGTGATGCTGGTGGCGGTGTTCGCGCCGACGAAAGCGCGGCCATTGCGGGCGCCGATGCTGATCGCGCCGACGACGATGACGGCGTCCTCGCGCTGGTGATACAGGTTTTGGAAAGAGTTCGACGTGCGCGCGCGGCCGACGCGCGAGTGGCGCGCGTGGATGTCGGCGTGCGGCGCCAGGATTCCGCGCGGCAGACTTCCATGATTAAATTGTATTGCAAGAGCCTACGCTGTTCTTAAGAATTCACAAGAGCGCGTAAAGGATGGATTTGCAAGGATTTCGGCATGCGCGCGCCGACGCGCGCGCGCGTGCACTTCGTCCCAATTTGCACGCATATTCTGACGACGGCACGCGCGCATAGGCGTTCGAACGATTTCGGCATGCGCGCGCGCGAAGCCCGTTTAGTAGCATTGTTTTAAGGTTTTCTGAAGAATTAGCGCAGCAGCGTGCTGCGACACCGTGCATTTTCATATGTATTCTGTAGACTCGATTTTGGAATCCTTCGAAACGGATGGCATTTGAAGGATTTCGGCATGCGCGCGCGGCAACGAGCGCGCGTGCACTTCGTTCCGTTTTCTGCACAAGGTTCTTGAAACTGATTTTTGACTCGCGAATGCGCGCGCGTAATATTTTTGCAGAAGATGGCGGGGGGGGGGGGCGATGCCGGCCTGGCTGGGATTGTGCGAATTCATTTTCAGGATGGACAGCGGGGCACAATCATATGCACATTGCAATGCGAGATGGGCGGTCGATGCACCCGGGGGGCGGGGTGGGGTGGTAGAACCTATTCTCTTGTTATGAAGGAGACTTCACTTGCCGAACTTGAAGTTGCCAACTCCACAGCTCGCGCAATCGTCCTGCGCGCCCGCCCGCAGCTTGGTTTCCCAAACCCGTGCGGACGCGATTGCGATGAGTGCTCGGTGCTGGCTGGTGCATCCCCGCGGCCGCGCCGACCCGCGCATGCTCGTGCGCGCAGCGGTCAGCTAATCTGGCGCGACCGACGCGAGCGCAATGGCGCCGGCCGCTGGGCGCAGCCCAGCGGGCACTTCAGTGCGAGTCGGCGACTTGGGCGGGCGCGGGGTCATAGCAACGTCGACAACGGAAGACAATATGATAATAGTAGCGATGCTTGCGACGATGCTGACAGCGACGACGGGGCAGTCAGCGACCCCAGCGCGCGCGCAAGGCTCTAGAACGATTTCGACATGCGCGCGCGAAGCCCGTCTGGCATAAGTTCATGAACATGTTGAACAATCTATGGTTTTTTGTTGATGAGTTCGCAAGAGCGCGAACGTTTTTTGGAAATACGTGTCGCGGAGCCCTGTGTTCTTTGTGTTTTTTTCTTGGACGCGCGATTTTGAATTCCTTCCGGCACCGAAGCTTTTTGAAATATGTCGGCATGCGCGTGCGACGACGCGCGCGTGCACTTCGTCCCGTTTCTTTGCAAGGGGTTCTTGAACGCTTATGGTTTTTGATCGCCGAATGTGCGCGCGTAGAATTTTCCCTGCAAGGGTTGGCGGGAAGGGCCGGCACTGGCCTGGCTGGGATTGTATGAGTTCAAATGTAGGGTGTACGAGGGGGTAGACTCGAATGACTATAGCAATGCGAAAGCCGGTGCCGATCATCCAGGGGGGGGGGGAGGGGTAAAGTCTATTCTCCTTTTAACGAGGTGAACACATGCTGTGTAATCTATGTGGTGCAGTTGACTACCCTTCACCGCGCTTGACCTCCTCCTCTGCTCGCGCAAACATCCCGCCAACCATCCGCAACTTGGTTTGCAACATTTCTTAAGGCCGTGACGGTGAGTGCCACGTGGCACTTGGCAACGACAGCGACGCCGCCGAGGACAGCGACAACGACGACGACGACGCCGACAACGACTACGGCGACATCGACGACGTCTCCAGCGACTTCGACGACGCCGACAACTACGACGACGACGACGACACCGACGACGACGACGCCGACGCCGACGACGATGACAACGACGACAACGATGACGACGCCGACGACGACGACAACGACGCCGACGACGACGACGGCGGCGGCGACGACGACGCCGACGTCGACGACGACGACGACGACGACGCCGACGCCGACGCCGACGACGAAGACGACGACGACGTCGCCAGCGAAGACGACGACGAGGGAGGAGGGAGGACGACAACGGCGACAACGACGACAACGACGAGGGAGGAGGGAGGACGGCGACGACGCGAACGACTAAGAAGGAGGAAGGACGGCGACGACGACGACGACGACGAGGGAAAAGGGAAGACAACGACGACGGCAACGACGACGACGACGACGACGGCGACGAAATAGGAGGGACGACGACGAGACGCCGACGACGGACGACGACGACGACGAGGGAGGAGGAGGAAGGACGACCACGGCGACAATGACGACGGAAACGACCACGACGCCAAAGAGGAGGACGACGACGAACACGAGGAAAGACAGAGGACGACGTACGCGACGACGACGACGACGACGCGGGAGGAGGGAGGACGGCGACGACGACGACGACGCAAGAGCGCGCGCGCACGCTTTTGTTGAAAATCCGTGTTGCGAAACCTTGTATTTTGTATTTTTTGGACACACGATTTTGAAATCCTTCCGAAACCTATGGGTTTTGAAAGATTTTCGGCATGCGCGCGCGACGACGCGCGCGTCTGCACTTCGTCCCGTTTTCTGCAGAGGATTCTCGCGACGGCACACGCGCAAAGGCGTTCGACAGATTTCGACATGCGCGCGCGCCCAGCCCGTTTGGTAACATGTTGTGGAAATCTTGAAAAACCAATGGTTTTCAAGATTTCGCAAGAGCTCGCGCGTAAACTGTTTTAGCAAATCAGTGTTGCGAAGCCCTCTGTTTTTGCATGTTTTGGAAACTCGATTGCGAAATCTTTCCGACACCGCAGGTTTTTGAAGGATTTCGGCATGCGCGCGCGACGACGCGCGCCTGTGCACTTCGTCCCGTTTTTTGCAAGGGACAAATGAACAAGGGAACCTCAGGGGGGCCGCCACCGGTTCCCCTGGGATAATGTAAATTCATATTTAAGAAGGGACACGTGGTCATAATCATATATGATTTACATGCCTGAAAAGGGGACCCATAACGCCGGGGGGGGGGGGGGTATTTTTTTGTGTTGTTTTGTTGTTGTTTTTTGCTCTTTCCCCTACCTTTGGTATATAAAAAACATATTAAACATATTTTATATTTAATGAAATAATATATTTTTTTTGTAAAAAAGGAGAATTCACCTTGCCGAACTTGAAGTTGTCGATCCCACTGCTCGCGCAATCATCCTGCCTGCCCACCCGCAACTTGTTTTGCAAAACCCATGAGGAAGCGATTGCGCTGAGTACTTGGTGTTGGCTGGTGCATCTCTGCGGCCGCACTGGCCCGCGCATGCTCGCGCGCGCAGCGGCCGGCTAGTTTGGCGCGACCGACGCGAGCGCAGTGGCGCCGACCGCTCGGCGCAGCCCAGCGGGCACTTCTGTGCGAGTCGGCGACTTGGGCGGTCGCGGTATCATGACAACGGTAAGACAATATGATGATAGGAGCGATGCTGGCGACGATGCTGACAGCGACGACGGGGCTGCCAGTGACGGCGCCGATGCTGCTAACGCCGACGACCATGACGGCGTCTTCGCATCAGTGATGAAGGTTTTGAAAGGAATTCGGAATGCGCGCGCGGCAGACGCGCGAAAGTGGCCCGCGTGGTATTATTTGGCGCGAGTCGTGCCACCCCAGCACGCGCGTAAAGCTCAAGGGCGTTCGGGCGATTTCGACATGCGCGTGCGAAGCCTGTTTGGTCGAATTTCGTGGAAATGTTGAAACGCACCTGTTGTTTTCTTATGAGTTTGCAAGAGCGCGCCAATTTTTTCCAATTGCCCGTGGGGGTGAAACCAGAAGCGCTCGTCGTAGAGCGCCACGAGGGGTGACCTCGGGGACCGTTGGTCGGGGGCGGTCCCTCCCTGCAAAACCGTCGCAATTCACTTCGACGCATGAAATTCCAATATCACGCCGAGATTGTGTCCCCGACGAATGTGGTCCATTTAATTTATGTTGTGATCCCATTGTGGTTATGAATTCCCCTCCCGGTTTGTAGGGCCGTGTTCCTTCGCGCGTGGCCCCCCCATTCATGTGTCGTGGCAAAGCGAGCGTGGAATGCCCGTTGCCGTGTCCTGGCCGTGGTGTGCGCCATGGGTTGCCAAGTCGTAATTGCCGCCTTCCTGGTTTCTGTTGTGGGCCAGCCCAGCCGGCGTGTGAGGCCAACGGTCGGCGCGCGGGCGCCCTGGCGTAGGTCGTCATTGGCAGAACATTTCCAGTTATGGCGTTCGAGCGTGGGCGCGCGTGGCCCGCCGCAGTGGTCGCAGGTATTCGATGCCTCCCCTGCTGTGCGTGATTGCAAAGGACGTCATGCGGTAGATCGGAGGATCAGGCGAAACTCGCGTAGCTGCGCGCCCGTCCTGTCGGTGGGCCGGAGGCTTCCCAGAGGCCCCCCCCACTCCCAAATTGTCGGCCTGCTGGGCGCCAGTTGTAGCGGGGTGAGCTTTCCAAGCAAGGATCAGCCCCTTCCTTTGCGCACTCGTGGCGGCGCGCTCCCAGAAGGCGAGAGCATCTTGGCCCTGCCGACGCAGCAGGCAGCGGAGCAGCTACAGTCATCGCCGGCGCAGGTAGCGCCGCGCGTCTGCCTGATGCCCCATGCGAAGCATGCGGAGTAGTTCTGGGGCCGAACCTCTCCATTTGTTTCTTGGGGGGGACCGCCCGTCTGTGGAGATTGAGATCCAGACCCAGAATCTTCATGTTCATCCCGGCCAACTGAGCGGCAGCACACCTGCCTGGCTAGATGATAAAGCCTTGCGTCTTGGCGTGGTTGGTCCGTGAAACCGTCGAACTTTCTAGGTGGTCCCATTCCTGCTGTATGCGCTGCATATCTTCTGCAGTGCTGGTCGTAGCTGTCCGGTCGTCCGCGAAAGTGCAACGCGTGGCGGTCGGAACTATGGTTCCAATTCTGCGCGGGGGCACCGCGAACATCGTAGCCATCGTCAGCATAGCGTCGGGGTCACCCTGAGGCACGCTGGTAGAGACGAGTATAGATTGGTCGGAGAGGACAGGGCTAAACTCAATCCAGCGTTCCTGGTGCTTCCATATGAACGCGATGCTGTTGGTGATATCATGTGGGACGCCCGAGCGCCGCCGCACCGCGTCGACCAAGCGCGGGCATGCCCAGTCAAAGGCAGATTAATAGTCCCAAGGTGTGGCGCGCAGGTCGCTCCAGCGCTCCTGGCGGGGAGCTTGCTCTTCTGGCGCAGCTTCAAACGTGTCGTCTATCCTGTTAGCTGTGATCGTTTCCTCGAGCCGAAATTGGCATGGCTCGACGAGTTGCTCTAGAGTGCGGCCCTTCATCTCCCCGCCCTGCGTGTCAGGGAATGCACGTTGAAGATGCTCAGTGAACTGAGCCGCTTTCCAGCGATGCCAGGCTCTGACAATCGCACCCGCGATCGCTATGAAACGTAGTCGCGTCAACACCGGCATGGTTGCAGACTCATCCTTAGGAAGGTGTACTTGCCTCCACCGCAGGAGTTGAGGCGGCCAGTCGTGTTGTTCAGCCTCAGTGCAGATGGCAATCAGCTCCACTACTAGGGCGCCGTCTGGTAGAAGCATCAACTCTTCTGGGGGCCATTGGTCGGGGCCATGGGCTTTCCCCCATGAAACATTCGTCGGGACTCCGTTGCCTCAGGTGCTCTCCATGGGTCCAAAGTCCAGCCGCAACGACAGCGCGTCGAGCATGGTGGTGCTCAAGGTCCTGGGCCTGCTGAATATCATCCCGGCCACTATCAAAAAACTGTTGGTACGAATCGAGATAACCCTGCGCATTGTTCCCGAGGCCGTAAGCGTAAACAGGTTGGTCGTAATAGTTCCTGCGCGATTGACACCATCCTGGTCGAAACAATCCGTGGCGGCACGCGTCGTGCCCTGCTGGGCCTTTCGTTTAGGGTCCTGCGCCGCAGTGTTGGAATAGGACGATGCTTGGTTCCGTATCCAAGCCGCTGCGGTCTTGCCGAGCCCGTGTCTGGAGTTCCAGCCTCCAGACTCTGAGCCGTTTCTTTCTGGATCCGTCCAGGCATGCTGACGGCGCCTGTTCTGCCTCCCCGATGGCCCCGTCCCGTTCCCGCGGGCCGGTGTAGCTGGAAGGCGTGGTCCTGGTGGTCGTGGTCACCGGCGCAATTGGTTCGTTGGTGCTGCTTGCCGCGCCCGCCATCGTCATCGCAGCCGCCGCGATTGTTCCGCCGCCGTTTCCTCCTCCCACCTCGCTGCCCGTTGGGGGCCGTCTCCCGTGGGGGCTGGTTTGGAGGGTGGGGGTTGGAAAGGGGGCCCTGCCACCTTCTCTGCTGATGCTGTTCGCCGCAGCCGCGCGCGTCGTCGTGGCCGCCGCCGTTCCTTCCCCCCCCACTCCACCTCCTCCTCCTCCGTCTCCTCCCTCGCTGCCCGTTGGAGCCAGGTTGGGGTTGGAAGTGGGGGTTGGAGTGGGGTTGGGGGCCGAATTGCTCATTGCTTTCCGCAGCTTGCGAGCCCGTCGGCGCCACTGTGCAAAATGTTTGGCTGCGTGCCTACTCCTCCTGCCTGGCGTCTCTCCTTGGCGTTGGAGAAATCGCCGGAGCTGTCTTTCGTGTTTTGCATGCGAAGCATTCACCGATTCTTTCTGTGACTTTGGTGCGTATTCAAAAGCCGATTTTCCAACGTCGCCATCGCGGACGAACAAATCTGGCTCAGAACGTAAGCGTGATTCTGCGCGCGCGCATCACCGCGCCCAACGATCTGCAACGGGCGCAAACTGATCCAGCACGCCCCTGGATCGTGAGCGCCAGTGTGCGGCCAAACGCTCGGCGTGCATCGCTCTTGCTTTCGTGTCCTCCTCCGCCTCCTTCTGTCCTCCCTCAGCAGCTCCTCCCTCTCCCTCTCTTCCCTCGCCGTCGCCGTGGACAAGCGTCCCTCCTGGAGTGGGGGCAGGAGTGGGTGGGTGGGTGGGGGCCGGAGCAAGAATCGGAGGTGGGGTAGCTGTAGTGCTCATGGTAGTGGTCGTTGTGGTAGTGGTCGTTGTGTTACTTGCCACTCTGTTTGGGTTCCGTGGTGCGACGAACCGCGGAGCTCGCTTACAGGCGACGCCCTTTGCTGGTTGCGCGGCGTTCGTGTCTGCCATCACATGTGCCATTCTGTCGGGGGGGCGGCGTGCGTGCACCGTGATTCTGTCCAGGTTGATCGTAGTGGATCCCGATGGGAAGTCCAGAGTCCTGTCGCTGTTGCACCGCGTCGGTGATGTAGGGGCCAATGCACGAAGACCCAATGCATATCCAATGTCCAGAATCATATTGTCGTCCGCGAAGAAATTTGAGTTTCCTGCGACGGCCAGAGGGGGCCCTGAGCCAATCCGTGCATGTTGTTCCCCACCCCAATGGAGGATGTAACATTTTGATTCGTCGCCCGCCATAGCACGCAAGTGGATATTAGCAATAATGGGACGGTGGGCGGCCGTTTCCAGTCGGAACATAGCCGCTTCTTCGCCGCCAGGGGCTGCTTGATTGTCCGTGTCCGTTACTCAGCGCGCCGAGGCCCTCCCGGCGAGTCTTGTTCTGTAGCGCGGATCATGCGGTAGATCGGAGGATCAGGCGAAACTCGCGTAGCTGCGTGCCCGTCCTGTCGGTGGGCCGGAGGCTTCCCAGAGGCCCCCTCCACTCCCAAATTGTCGGCCTGCTGGGCGCCAGTTGTAGCGGGGTGAGCTTTGCAAGCAAGGATCGGCCCCTTCCTTTGCGCACTCGTGGCGGCGCGCTCCCAGAAGGCGAGAGCATCTTGGCCCTGCCGACGCAGCAGGCAGCGGAGCAGCTACAGTCATCGCCGGCGCAGGTAGCGCCGCGCGTCTGCCTGATGCCCCATGCGAAGCATGCGGAATAGTTCTGGGGCCGAACCTCTAAATTTGTTTCTTGAGGGGGACCGCCCGTCGTGCCAACTTCTTGTGGTTGTTGATAATAGTCTTCGTTGGTGGCGTGAGAACCAGCGCCCACGTCGACGCAAGTATTGCCATCGCGGTATCGTAGTCGCAACGACAGAGGCATCGAGGCGATGCGCCGGAGTCGCGCGCACCCCTCCACGAACTTGCGGCGCTCCCTGTTGGTCAGCTAGGCCCTGTGGAGATTGAGATCCAGACCCAGAATCTTCATGTTCATCCCGGCCAACTGAGCGGCAACACACCTGCCTGGCTAGATGATAAAGCTTTGCGTCTTGACGTGGTTGGTCCGTGAAGCCGTCGAACTTTCTAGGTGGTCCCATTCCTGCTGTATGCGCTGCATATCTTCTGCAGTGCTGGTCGTAGCTGTCCGGTCGTCCGCGTAAGTGCAACGCGTGGCGGTCGGAACTATGGTTCCAATTCTGCGCGGGTGCCCCGCGAACATCGTAGCCATCGTCAGCATAGCGTCGGGGTCACCCTGAGGCGCGCTGGTAGAGACGAGTATAGATTGCTCGGAGAGGACAGGGCTAAACTCAATCCAGCGTTCCTGGTGCTTCCATATGAACACGATGCTGTTGGTGATATCATGCGGGACGCCCAAGCGCCGCCGCACCGCGACCAAGCGCGGGCAGACCCAGTCAGAGGCAGATTCGTAGTCCCAAGGTGTGACGCGCAGGTCGCTCCAGCGCTCCTGGCGGAGAGCTTGCTCTTCTGGCGCAGCTTCAAACGTGTCGTCTAGCCTGTTAGCTGTGATCGTTTCCTCGAGCCGAAATTGGCATGGCTCGATGAGTTGCTCTAGAGTGCGGCCCTTCATCCCCCCGCCCTGCGTGTCAGGGAATGCACGTTGAAGATGCTCAGTGAACTGAGCCGCTTTCCAGCGATGCCAGGCTCTGACAATCGCACCCGCGATCGCTGTGAAACGTAGTCGCGTCAACACCGGCATGGTTGCAGACTCATCCTTAGGAAGGTGTACTTGCCTCCGCCGCAGGAGTAGAGGCGGCCAGTCGTGTTGTTCAGCCTCAGTGCAGATGGCAATCAGCTCCACTACTAGGGCGCCGTCTGGTAGAAGCATCAACTCTTCTGGGTGCCATTGGTCGGGGCCATGGGCTTTTCCCCATGAAACATTCGTCGGAACTCCGTTGCCTCAGGTGCTCTCCATGGGTCCAAAGTCCAGCCGCAACGACAGCGCGTCGAGCATGGTGGTGCTCAAGGTCCTGGGCCTGCTGAATATCATCCCGGCCACTATCAAAAAACTGTTGGTACGAATCGAGATAACCCTGCGCATTGTTCCCGAGGCCGTAAGCGTAAACAGGTTGGTCGTAATAGTTCCTGCGCGATTGACACCATCCTGGTCGAAACAATCCGTGGCGGCACGCGTCGTGCCCTGCTGGGCCTTTCGTTTAGGGTCCTGCGCCGCAGTGTTGGAATAGGACGATGCTTGGTTCAGTATCCAAGCCGCTGCGGTCTTGCCGAGCCCGTGTCTGAAGTTCCAGCCTCCAGACTCTGAGCCGTTTCTTTCTGGATCCGTCCAGGCATGCTGACGGCGCCTGTTCTACCTCCCCGATGGCCCCGCCCCGTTCCCGCGGGCCGGTGTAGCTGGAAGGCGTGGTCGTGGTGGTCGTGGTCGCCGGCGCAATTGGTTCGTTGGTACTGCATGCCGCGCCCGCCATCGTCATCGCAGCCGCCGCAATTGTTCCGCCGCCGTTTCCTCCTCCCACCTCGCTGCCCGTTGGTGGCCGTCTCCCGTGGGGGCTGGTTTGGAGGGTGGGGGTTGGGAAGGGGGCCCTGCCACCTTCTCTGCTGATGCTGTTCGCCGCAGCCGCGCGCGTCGTCGTAGCCGCCGCCGTTGTTCCTTCTCCCCCCACTCCACCTCCTCCTCCTCCGTCTCCTCCCTCGCTGCCCGTTGGAGCCAGGTTGGGGTTGGAAGTGGGGGTTGGAGTGGGGTTGGGGGCCGAATTGCTCATTGCTTTCCGCAGCTTGCGAGCCCGTCGGCGCCACTGTGCAAAATGTTTGGCTGCGTGCCTACTCCTCCTGCCTGGCGTCTCTCCTAGGCGTTGGAGAAATCGCCGGAGCTGTCTTTCGTGTTTTGCACGCGAACCATTCACCGATTCTTTCTGTGACTTTGGTGCGTATTCAAAAGCCGATTTTCCAACGTCGCCATCGCGGACGAACAAATCTGGCTCAGAACGTAAGCGTGATTCTGCACGCGCGCATCACCGCGCCCAACGATCTGCAACGGGCGCAAACTGATCCAGCACGCCCCTGGATCGTGAGCGCCAGTGTGCGGCCAAACGCTCGGCGTGCATCGCTCTTGCTTTCGCGTCCTCCTCCGCCTCCTTCTGTCCTCCCTCAGCAGCTCCTCCCTCTCCCTCTCTTCCCTCGCCGTCGCCGAGGACGAGCGTCCCTCCTGGAGTGGGGGCAGGAAAGGGTGGGTGGGTGGGGGCCGGAGCAGGAATCGGAGGTGGGGTAGCTGTAGTAGTCATGGTAGTGGTCGTTGTGGTAGTGGTCGTTGTGTTAGTTGCCACTCTGTTTGGGTTCCGTGGTACGACGAACCGCGGAACTCGCTTACAGGCGACGCCCTTTGCTGGTTGCACGGCGTTCATGTCTACCATCACATGTGCCATTCTGTCGGGGGGACGGCATGCGTGCACCGTGATTCTGTCCAGGTTGATCGTAGTGGATCCCGAGAGGAAGTCCAGAGTCCTGTCGCTGTTGCACCGCGTCGGTGATGTAGGGGCCAATGCACGAAGACCTAATACATAGCCAATGTCCAGAATCATATTGTCGTCCGCGAGGAGGTTGGAGCTTCCTGCGACAACCAGAAGGGGCCCTGAGCCAATCCGTGCATGTTGTTCTCCACCCCAATGGAGGATGTAACATTTTGATTCGTCGCCCGCCATAGCACGCAAGTGGGTATTGGCAATAATGGGACGGTGCGCGGCCGTTTCCAGTCGGAACATAGCCGCTTCTTCGCCGCCAGGGGCTGCTTGATTGTCCGTGTCCGTTACGTAAGCGCGCAGACCCCGCCTACTTCGTCGCGAGAGCGCCCGTGCCGTCCGAGCGTGTGAGTAGCTGTGGCAGTGCCAGTTGTCCATGCCCATCCCTTCGCTGAGGCCAGCCAGCGGGCTGCCTGTGTCTCAATGGTCGTGATCTGGGTCTCTTGTGCCAAGTTCGCATCTATTCCGTCCGCTTCCGCCGCCTTTAAGAGGGCGGTGCCGTGTCGTGACCAAGAGGCAACGTTGATGATCGCAACTTTGATTGGTTCAAATATTGTTCTCGGAGGACAAGCGGGGGCGAGGCCCGCCTTGGCAGCGAGAACCGGGCGCCGCTGCTGCAGCTGCCGTGGTAGCCTTGTCGCCTTCCTGACGCCCCCTCGTCCGAGGGGGCTCGCTCCGCTCGCGTGCGCGCCGCTCCTCGTCGGTCCGCGCCTGCTCGGGCGGAAGGGGAGTGGGCGGGGCGTGGCATTGCCGTTGATGGTCGAGCGTGCCGAATTTGGACTTCCCAGGCAAGGTCTGCAGTCTGGCGAAGATCCGCCGCCGTTGCGGGGTGAACCCTGGGCGTTCCTTCTCCTTGCGGTCGCGCCGAATCTTCCACGGCGCGACCGTGTTGGTCGACAGGCCTGCTCCGTTCCACAAGTGGGGAGGGCACTGCCAGCGCGCCTGGTCGTCGGGAAGGTCGCGGGTAAGTTCCGCCGGTGGGGCAGGCGCGCGCGGCGTGCCAGCTCCAGTGCGGTCGCCCTTGTGCTTGACTATCAAGTGCTCCCCCCCTCGTGGTTCAGATAATACTTGGGACTCGCAGAATACCGTTCGTCCTTTCTGATTGCTCCACCGTGGCTCTTCCAAGTCCACGCCGAACGAGCCACCTTGGAACAGACTGGGGCGGTGACCAGTTCCTGGCAAATCCCGCGTCTCCACTCGAGGCGTTCTGCCGCAGCCACAGGGGGTTGATCTGCTCCTCGTCCCGTATTTCCTCCTTCCGCACCTGTTCCGTTCCCTCCGCCGCTCCTCCTGCCCCCAATGCGCGCGGCGCTGGTTGGCGCGGAATTGGTGGACCTCCGGGCGCCTGTGCAGTCGGCGCAGAGCCGGGGTGGCGCGGGAGCAGCCGCCGCAAGCCGTCGTAGAGGCGTCGGCCAGCTGGGCGCGGGAGGCGGTGTCGTCGGCCTCTGTTCTTTTCCAGGGCGTGCGCCAGCTCTGGCGTAGAGAGCTGTCGTGTCCGTGTCGTCGTAGCGGGTGTCGTGGTCGGTTTGCCCGTCGGTCGCTTGCTCGAAGCAGCCGTCGGCGGTGCTTCGGAAGGGCGTCGCCCTGCTGGTCGGGTAGACGGCGCCCTGCCCAGGGACCCTAATCAAAAATCAAGGGCGCCAGAGAAGCGCCCTCTTTGCCGCCGAGCCGCGCCCGAGGAGTTCCAGCTGGGGGTCCTCGCTCGCCAAGCTTCTAGGCCCTCCAGAACGATGAGCTTTGCGCGTGCGTTCCTGCACTTGCCGTTGCTCGGTCGATTGGTTTCTTTCTTGTGTCTCTCGCTCTCGTCTGGTAGTGGGATGCAGCGGTGCCCTTTCCAGGTGCCCGCGTGCAGGGCTGGCTGTAGTAAAGCAGCCCGAGTCTTCGCAACGTCCCTTGGAAACCAGGTAACCTTGTCCACCCAATTTATATTATGTACCGTGTCCTCAATACCTGTACAGGTGCACGCGTGCCGTGTAAAATGGTCGCAGGCCGCCTGGTACGACGACCCGTTAATCCATCGTTTGCTCGGTTTGCAAGCCGTCGCATATTCCTCCCAATTGGTCGGCGCAGCCCCGTCGTCGTGGTCCTCGTGCATCGGCGCCGCGCTCCGCGCGAATTCATCGTGTGACCTGTCCGCGTTAATGCGCAACACAAATTGTGTCCGTAAAATATTGGCCATTCGCTCCAGCTTCCCATGCTGGGTCGCGTTGTCACGCGTGGCCTTGTCGACGCCGCCCAAAAGCGCCCAACTGGACTGAGAGCTCGGTGGCCGCTGTCGTCGCCGTTGGCGCCGGGGCCGATTGCTTCAAAAAGGTTTTTCCTTTTGTTAGCTCCGCTCGCAGGCGCCGTCGGTGGTTGTTGTGGCCGTTGTTGTGATGGTTGGTGCGGTTGTTATTGTTGCTGCTGTTGTGTTGGAGCCGCAGCGGGAGCCTGCTGTCTGGCTCGTTTGATGCGTTCCTTGGCTCCCGCGTTTTCTGCAGGACGGGCGGCGATCCTCTTGGCCCGCTCTGCCGCCCGAGCATCTTCGTCCATGGCCTCGAGGTCCTTGTCTTCCTGCTCGTATTTCTTCTGCCTCTTCGTGCGGTCGGCGATGTACTCGACGTCGAGGTTGACGTCCATGGCGTCAGCACCAGGCACTAGCATTCGTCGATGGTCGCCTTGTGCGTCCTCGGTTTGCTGCTTGGGGTCCCACCTCCACCTTTTCGTCTCCGTTGGTCGGGTCGTCTGCGCACCAGCTCCGCGCGCGAAACGCTGCACCTGGAAGGGTTGGTCTTGTCCCTTGAGCGTGATCACCCACGCGTCGCAAGCCTGGTCGGAATTTGGTCGCTTGGGCTTGGCTCGTACTACCCAAATCGCGTTCCGTGAATGCGGCGGAGACGCCACTTCCACGTCGGTCCACTGAGCTGCTACCAACCACGCGTTGAGTCCTTTCGCCGTCCACGTTCGAAGAACACGGAGGAACCGCCACGCCGCCGGCTGGTTAAGCGTCGCCACGGCGTCGTCAACCTCGGGGCCGCTGACGCCAAACTTGTTGCCCCCACCATTCCGAAATACCGCATTTCTGCTGTTTGGTTTGCTCACCATGTCCAGGACCCTGGTGTAGTAGGCCCAACTGGTGTCGTCAAAGCGCTTGATCCATCTTACTGGCGAATCAAGGGTAGTGCGCTCTTTGGCGAGGTCCCGGAAGAACCTGCCATGAGCACCGCTGTTCGCCAATGCGTTGCTGAGCTCGTCTGATTCGACCGTGAGGTAGCCAGTGATGGCCATGAGCTTCCCGGCCTCGAGGACCTCCGAAAAAGGCTCCGCCGCCAAAGTGGTGTTTTTGTCAAGATCGCCGGTGGTAGCTGCTCCCGGCCTCTGCCGTGCCGCTTTCCACTGAGCGTCGGTAATAAACTCTTTCTGCATCGTTACCCTCACCGTGTTGGTTTCCCGTATCACGGGGGGCTCTGGTCCTTCTACCCCCACGTTTGGCGCGGTGGCCTTGTTCCCTTGGAGTTTTGTGCACGTCAACTTTTTCATGCTTGGTCTACCACCTTTCACCACTTGCACCCACTGGGACGGGTCAGCGGCGTCAATTGGAGTCGTGTTGTTGCCATCCGTGTCGGGGGCAATGATCGTGAGGCGCTTCGTCGCTCCGTGGGCCGAAGCAAGTTCGGTGGCCCCCGCGGTGTGGACCTTTCTCAAAACGACCACGTCCCCTTCAGGCTCTTGACCGTCTCGGAGCGCCAGCGAACATGCCTGGGAATCGTCGCTGATTCACCCTCCAGCGTCGAGCTGGCGTCTGGATGTCATTGGACTTGTTGGTGTCGGATCGCTGTTGGTCAGATTTGGCGTTCCCCCAACGCCGTCGGCGGGCTGGTTTAGTCGGCGTGGATGGTTGGTTGCGTCTGGTCGTGAGTAACTCCTCCAATCTCAGATCACGTCGTCAGAAGTATCTCGTGGCACCTGTGATACCGCTTTCTGGAGGATGCTCAAGAGGTTGTTTTGGCCAGGGTTGGCGCTGCGAGGTCGTTCAGTCTGCGGTGGTTCGGGCGGCCTCCTCTGGCGTCGGGGTGGCTTCACTTTCCCAGGAACGGCTCTCGTGACGTTGGCTATCTGGACTTCCATGCGCTTCCGCTTGGTGACGCGGCTGCCCCCTTGGCCCCCGCAGCCACGGGCGTCCAATCGACCATCAAACATGGACGTTCGTGGTTCTTCGAGTCTCAGGGCGAATCCATCTGCAGTGACAAGGCTCGAACCATCTTGAAACAAGATGGTTCGCACCAAATTTCCGTCGGGACCTTCCTCCCAGAATTCATGGGTTGGGATGGTGGTTTTGTTGCTGTCGTCGCATGAATCGTCACATACCGTGTGATGCTGCTCGTGCTGCGTCGTCGTTCTGCTGAGTCGTGCTGCGTCGTCGGTCTGTTCGGAGTCGTGATGTCCGTGATGCGTCGTGCTGCTCATGCTGCGTCGCGTGCTGGTGCTGAGTCGTGCTGCGTTGTGGTTGTCGTCGCTGTCGTGCTCGTCCTGGTAGTGGCTGGGAGTCGTCGCCAAAATGGGTATCCAACCGATCATCAGATATGGACGTCAATGGTTCTTCGGATTTCAGGGCGAGTCCAACCGTGACGTCAATGGTTCTTCAGATCCCAGGGCGAATCCAGCTGTCGGAACCGACATGACGCTTGGATCCGTATCCAATATGCTCCATCCCGTTGTCCCGATAATTCTCCACGAAGAGAAGCTGACACATCGGGATGGTGGTGGTGGTGGTGCTGTCGTCGCAGGAACCGTGACATACCGTGTGATGCTGCTCGTGCTGCGTCTTCGGTCTGCTGAGCCGCGCTGCGTCGTCGGTCCGCTGAGTTGTGCTGCGTCGTCGTGCTGCGTCGTCGTGATGCGTCGTCGGTCTGCTGCGTCGTGCTGCGTTGTCGCATTGTTGTCGCCGCCGTGCTCGTCCTGGTATTGGCTGGGTGTCGTCGCCCACATGGGCGTCAAAAGCAGCCGCAGTAGGTCCTGATAGCGACATGCTTATTCCTTGGCCGTGCTCCTCAAAAAACCTGAAGTCGAAGGCGGCCTCTCCAGGTCCTGTTGGCAGGGTGCTTATTTCAAGCCCGTCGGCCCCGTGGAACATGCGGTCGAAGTTCAGGTAGTCGGGTCCTGCGGCTTTTCTCTGCGCCTGAAACATATTTTCACGCCAATGGAAACCCCTGCAAAGATGAGGAAGCAACAACACAACATTGGTGAAACAAATGGTGGTGTACACGCTGGGCGCCCGCAAACAGCCCCAGCAAATCTTATCGGTCGGAATCGTCAGTGCAAGACTCTGCTCGGATCCAGTTCCGGCAGCTATTGTGGCAAGTAGGTGGTTGGACCATATTGAAATCAAGATTGTTGCGATCGAGCTGCACAATACACATTTGAACCATACTATTCTGCTCCGGAGTCGGCGGATACCCATGACGAAAAGTGTGACCCACTCCCTCGCCCTCTTCCGTGCCCTCCGTTTCCGTACCCTGCTCTTGCTGACCCTCCTGGCCTCCCTCCTGCATCCGCATTCCGTGCAGAGGACCCGGACAAGGAAGCATGAATCGACCGTGGCACGCTGTGGGTAGGGAGGGGCCCTCATATACCCAGAAGCCACCCGCACACACAGTACCACCGTCGCAATTGAAACCAAACCTGCAAGGAGGTCATTGGGACATAACCCGTCGTCCCATTCCCGTGCACATATAAATGAATTATTCCCTGGAGGTGTCATCGCACTGTTGTGCTCAATCCCTTCGACCACTCTGTATACACATTGATGAATTGACTCGTCGAGCTCACGACTATATATTGCCCCGACCCTGGGAAGCAAGCACAAAAGCATGCAAACCCAGAGTACATGTTTCGTATCTATACGGCCGTGTCCCAATATACCCGCACACTGGTGCAACTAATCAAGTATACATACAACCGTAATCGAATTCTGTCCCTGATATTTCCCACCTCCCTGCCCCGTCTGTCGTGTAGATTGATTGCCCACAGTCAGTCAAAAGGGAGCATGGGTAAGTGGAAATGCTGGTGTTGCCACCTCTCCTCCACGTGTTCGTGCTTATGCATAAAATGCCAAAAACTGGAAACATGACGCTGGCCTGTCCTGGACAGACCACCCGGGAATCAATGGTCGGGCGCGGACCCGACGTGGACCGTGTCTCCGTTCTCCCTTTTGAACATCCGCGTTGCGAAGCCTTTTTTTTTGTAAAAACTTGTTTTACTTGACACTCGATTTTGAAATCCTTATGGGATCGATTTTGTTGAAAGATTTCGGCATGCGCGCGCGACGACGCGTGCGTGTGCACCTCGTCCCAGTTTCTGCAAACGGTTCTTGAAAACTGATGATTTTTGATAAACGAGTGTGCGCGCACATTTTTGTGCAGAAGATGGCGGGGGGGCGATACTGGCCTGCCTGGGATGGTACGCGAAGAAAAGCGTAGTCAGAACGCAGGGCGCCACGTTCCCGCGTATCTCACAATCTCGCTGCCGCCTTAGTTTGGTTTATTGAACTGCGTTTTTTTCTCCACTTTCTCTTCCGCTCGGCCCCGTCGTGACACTAAACGCTTTTGCACATCTGCTCCGTGTCCCCATGCCTGATCGCGCAGACATCCGCTGGCTCCTAATGTTGGGATTGGCTCGGGGCCTCGTTGCGCGCGCGTGGGAGCGCGTTGTTTTTTCCCAACCCTCCTGCGTTGGGTTCTCGTGTTTCCCAACCCTCCTGCGTTGGGTTCTCGTTTTAAATAGAGCACTGCTCGCGCGTCTCCTTCCTTCCTTCCCGTCCCTCTCTTCCCCCTTGCCTTTCGCCTCGCTCGTCGCTGCGTGCCAGCTGGGGGGCTGCGATGTGTAAACCTGTCGCCACTTTCGAGGCCTGCTGGGGGGCCCAGCACAATGGGTAGTCACCGCAAACTCAAATGGGACCTCGCCATCCCTGGGGGGCTGCGATCTGTGAAACTGTCGCCACTTTCGAGGGCTGCTGGGGGGCCCAGCACAGTGGGTAGTCACCGCAGACTCACATGGGACCTCGCCATCCCTGGGGGGCTGCGATGTGTGAAACTGTCGCCACTTTCGAGGCCTGCTGGGGGGCCCAGCACAGTGGGTAGTCACCGCAGACTCAAATGGGACCTCGCCATCCCTGGGGGGCTGCGATCTGTGAAACTGTCGCCACTTTCGAGGGCTGCTGGGGGGCCCCGCACAGTGGGTACTCACCGCAGACTCGCATGGGCCTCGCCATCCCTGGGGGGCTGCAATCTGTGAAACTGTCGCCATTTTCGAGGGCTGGAAGGGCCCAGCACAGTGGGTAGTCACCGCAGACTCACATGGGACCTCGCCATCCCTGGGGGGCTGCGATCTGTGAAACTGTCGCCACTTTCGAAGCCTGCTGGGGGGCCCAGCACAATGGGTACTCACCGCAGACTCAAATGGAACCTCGCCATCCCTGGGGGGCTGCGATCCGTGAAACTGTCGCCACTTTCGAGGGCTGCTGAGGGGCACAGCACAGTGGGTACTCACCGCAGACTCAAATGAGACCTCGCCATCCCTGGGGGGCTGCGATCTGTGAAGCTGCCGCCACTTTCGAGGCCTGCTCAAAAAGGCCCAGCACAGTGGGCTCAAATTAGACCTCGCCATCCTTGGGGGGCTGCGATCTGTGAAACTGTCGCCACTTTCGAGGGCTGCTGAGGGGCCCAGCACAGTGGGTACTCACCGCAGACTCAGATTCGATCTCGCCATCCCTGGGGGGGCTGCGATCTGCGAAACTGTCGCCACTTTCGAAGGCTGCTGAGGGGCCCAGCACAGTGGGTACTCACCGCGCACTCAAATTGGACCTCGCCATCCCTGGGGGGCTGCGATCTGTGAAACTGTCGCCACTTTCGAGGCCTGCTGGTGGGCCCAGCACAGTGGGTACTCACCGCAGACTCAAATTAGACCTCGTCATCCCTGGGGGGCTGCGATCTGTGAAACTGTCGCCACTTTCGAGGGCTGCTGAGGGGCCCAGCACAGTGGTACCCACACGCAGATTCAAATTAGACATCGCCATCCCTGGGGGGCTGCGATCTGTGAAGCTGTCGCTACTTTCGAGGCCTGCTGGGGGGCCCAGCGCAGTGACGCCACACGCAGATTCAAATTAGACTTCGCCATCCCTGGGGGGCTGCGATCTGTGAAACTGTCGCCACTTTCGAGGCCTGCTTGCGGGGCCCAGCACATTGACGCCTCCCAAGTAGCTCCCACAGCGCGCCAACTCCTCGTTTCCATTGATACACATGGGTTGGGAACGTCACAAGGTAATGAATAGAGCACTGCTCGCGCGAACCTCCTTCCTTCCTTCCCGTCCCTCTCTTCCCCCCTGCCTTTGACCTCGCCATCCCTGGGGGGCTGCGATGTGTGAAACTGTCGCCACTTTCGACGGCTGCCGGGGGGGCCAGCGGAAAAGGTACTCACCGCGGACCCAAACGGGACCTCGCCGTCCCTGGGGGGCTGCGATCTGCGAAACTGTCGCCACTTTCGAAGGCTGCTGGGGAGGCCGGCGGAGAAGGTACCCACCGCGGACCCAAACGAGACCTCGCCGTCCTTGGGGGGCTGCGATCTGCGAAACTGTCGCCACTTTCGAGGGCTGCTGGGGAGGCCAGCGGAGACGGTAGTCACCGTGGACCCAAACGTGACCTCGTCGTCCCTGGAGGGCTGCGATCTGCGAAACTGTCGCCACTTTCGAGGGCTGTTGGGGAGGCCAACAGAGAGGGTACTCACCGCGGACCCAAACGGGACCTCGCCGTCCCTGGGGGGCTGCGATCTGTGAAACTGTCGCCACTTTCGAGGGCTGCTGGGGAGGCCAGCGGAGAGGGTACTCACCGCTGACCCAAACGGGACCTCGCCGTCCCTGGGGGGCTGCGATCTGCGAAACTGTCGCCACTTTCGAGGGCTGCTGGGGAGGCCAGCAGAGAGGGTACCCACCGCGGACCCAAACGAGACCTCGCCGTCCCTGGGGGGCTGCGATCTGCGAAAGTATCGCCACTTTCGGGAGCTGCTGGTGGGTCCTGCGGAATGAGGCGCCGCGCGGACCTGAGCGGGACCTCGCCGTCCCTGGCGGGAGGGGGGGGGGCGATCTGCGAAGCTGTCGCCACTTTCGAGGGCTGCTGGTGGGTCCTGCGGGGTGAGGCACCGCGCGGGCCTCAGCGGGACCTCGCCGTCCCTGGGGGGCTGCGATCTGCGAAACTGTCGCCACTTTCGAGGGCTGCTAGTGGGTCCTGCAAAGTGAAGCACCGCGCGGGCCTCAGCGGGACCTCGCCGTCCCTGGGGGTCTGCGATCCGCGAGACTGTCGCCACTTTCGAGGGCTGTTGAGGGGTCCTGCAGAGTGAGGCACCGCGCGGACATGAGCGGGACCTCGCCGTCCCTGGGGGGCTGCGATCTGCGAAACTGTCGCCACTTTCGAGGGCTGCTGAGGGGCACAGCACAGTGGGTACTCACCGCAGACTCAGATTAGACCTCGCCATCCCTGGGGGGATGCGATCTGTGAAACTGTCGCCACTTTCGAGGGCTGCTGATAGGGCCCAACACAGTGGGTACTCACCGCTGACCCAAACGGGACCTCGCCGTCCCTGGGGGGCTGCGATCTGCGAAACTGTCGCCACTATCGAGGGCTGCTGAGGGGCCCAGCACAATGGGTACTCACCGCAAACTCAAACTAGACCTTGCCATCCGTGGGGGGCTGCGATCTGTGAAACTGTCGCCACTTTCGAGGGCTGCTGAGGGGCCCAGCACAGTGGGTATTCACCGCAGATTCAAATTAGACATCGCCATCCTTGGGGGGCTGCGATCTGTGAAGCTGTCGCTACTTTCGAGGGCTGCTGCGGGGCACAGCACAGTGGGTACTCACCGCAGACTCAGATTAGACCTTGCCATCCCTGGGGGGCTGCGATCAATGAAACTGTCGCCACTTCCGAAAGGCTGCTGAGGGGCACAACACAATGGGTACTCACCGCAAACTCAAATGAGACCTCGCCATCCCTGGGGGGCTGCGATCTGTGAAACTGTCGCCACTTTCGAGGGCTGCTGAGGGGCACAGCACAGTGGGCTTCCCGCACGTCTTTCTCCTGCTCTTCGCTCCCGGCTCCCCATGTCCTCTTCGAGCCTGTAGTTGTCGCCCCTCGTTCTTGTATGGTTCTCCTGCGCATCATGCCATGGGCGCGCGTCCCAAGTAGCTTACATATCAAACCACGGATTCTGCAATTCGATTGTCCATGCAAGTTTCGGCCAACTCCTCGTTTCCCATGATACAAATGGGTTGGGTACGTCACAGGGTAATTTGTTATTCCTTGTGCTCCAGGCTTCTCGTTTTCAGTGGTCGTTCAGCTGTCAGGTAATTATCTGCAGGAGGCGCGCGCAAACGTCCCGGTCATCAGTGCCTTTCTTTGCAATCAGTTGTTGTCGAGTCCGTCCACAGGAGTGGGGGAGCTTCTTTGTGCTGGACGCCAAACATCATGCCGGCGAAAATCGCACCCCTGGGAACAGAATGGTCGGGCTCACGGGGGCTGCTCAATGATGTGCCTGGCAAGTCCCATTTATGGGGCTGCCTGGAGCTCTGACGGGGCTTCTGGCGGTACCTTCTTGGCACTCTGGCGAGGCCTTTCAAGAGGTGAGGGAGGGACACGAAACCTGATACATTGTATCGTATAACCACATCTCGCTCGCTCGGGCGGGTCCGCCCTGCAAGGGTGGGGGGAGCAAAAACCGTATGAAAAAACATGGTGTAGAATGCCCCGCGCTCTCTGGCAGGTGTTTCCCTGGCGCTCTGGCGGGGCTTGCCCAAGAGGGGAGGGAGGAGGACGAAACCGGAGGACAATTATGGTATAGTCACACCCCGTGCGCTCTGACGGGGCTACCTCGTGTGCGGTGGGAGGAGCAAGACAAAACAGGGACTGTATATGGTACAGCAACACCCCTCTCGCTCTGCCGGGGCCGCCCTTGAGGGGTGGGCCTGTCTGGCCGTCCCAGGAGAGGAGGGAGGAGCACGAACATTGAAGGGTGAGGGGAGGAAGAGGAGGGAGGAGGGACTGGAGGCAAAGGGAAGTGGCGGGAGGGAAGGAGGGACGGAAGGGGGAGGCCCGGGCCATCTGGGCCGTCTTCGAGCGCTCTGGGGCCTCCCGCTCCCGCTCTGTGTGGCCCATCTTGGGCCTGTCCTGGTCTTGGGGCGGTCTTGGGGGCGACTTCGGCCCGAGAACTCGAGAATGCGAGAATGCGAGAAGGCGAAAAACATTGAACAACCAGTGCAAATCAATGATTTGGGCCACTTTGGGCTCTCTGGGGACGTCTCTCGGAGCTCTCTTGGGGCCTCTTGGAGGCCTCTTGGGCTGTGTTTGCCGTTTTGAACTCTTGGGCCACGTTTGGATCATCTGGGCCGTCCTGGAGCGCCTTGGGGCCTCCCGTTCCCGCTCTGGGGCCCATCTTGTGCCTCTCCTGGGATTCTCTCGGGCAGTCTTGGGTTGCTCTTGGGCAGTCTTCAGGCTTTCCAGAGACGTCTTGGGACTCTTTTTGGGGCCTCTTCGGCGGTCTTAGGGCGATCTTCGGGGCGTCTTCGGCCGTCTTGGAGCGTTGGAAGCGAGAAAGCGAAAACCATTGAAAAACAATGATTTGGGTCTCTTCGGGCTCTCTCGGGACGCCTCTCGGAGCTCTCTTGGGGCCTCTTGGAGGCCTCCTGGGCTGTGTATTGGCTGTGTTGGGCCCATCTGGGGCCACGTTGGGGCCATCTGGGCCGTCCTGGAGCGCCTTGGTGCCTCCCGCTCCCGCTCTGTGGCCTAGCTTGGGCCTGTCCTGGGGCTCTCTTGGGCCGTCTGAGGCTCCTCCTTGGCAATTTTCGGGCTGGGGCCGTCTTGGGGCTCTTTTGGGGGCCTCTTCGGCGGTCTTGGGGGCGTCGTCGGCCGTCTTGGAGCGTCGGAAGGTCGAACACGCGAGAAACCAAACAACAGTGAAAAAGCATGCAAAATCTTGGGCCACGTTGGGGCTATCTGGGCTGTCTGGGAGGGGCTTGTCGAAGTCCCCCGGGGGCTTCTGGGATTGTCTTGGAGCTCTCTAAGGCAATCTGGGGGCTCCACGGCCCCTCCAGGGTGCTCTGGGAGAGGACTCGGAGGCCCCGGTCCTCTCATGCACGCTCGGGGCCCAGGCCCCGGGCCCCAGGGCCCCGTGCGCGGGGGAATATATATATATATATATATATATATATATATATATATAGATATATACACACATATATATATATATATATATACACACGCAAGGCTGCATTGGCGCTGCGCGCCATGTACCTTGGTCCTTTCAGTTCTGCACGCAAGCGAATGCGTGCGTGCGTACACGCGCGCATGCATGTAAACACGCGCACGCGCATGCACGTTTCGTATAAATGTCTAGGTGTATACAATATACTTACATGGTTGTATGTGTGTATACAGCGTACATATGTACATATAAATCTATGTGTGTAAGGGTATGAACATGCATATGCAACTCGTACGGGGTATCCTCGGGCATCTTCGCTGCATGCCACGAGACCCTCAACGACTGGGTCACAATGTGAAATGTCATGGGAGCAAAATCAATGAATGTTGGCATTCGGAAACATCGTGGGGGTGTTTTCGGGGCATTCGTGGGCCGTTTTGGCGCCTTCATGGGCCGTCCTGGGGCCTTCTTGGGCCGTCTTGGACAGCTTGGGCCCGCTGGAGCCCCCTTGGGACCCATCTTGGGCACTTCCAGGGACCTCCCATGGCCCTTTTGGGTCTGTGCTGGGAGCCCTTGGGGGGCCTCTTGGTTCCATTATGGGCTGTCTTGGGGCTCTCGTGGGCGATCGTGGGGCCCGGCTCGGCCGTCTTGAAGCTTTCTAGGGGGCCTTTTGGAGCGTCTTGAGGCGATCTCGGGGGCTTTGAAACCGTCTTGAAAGCTGATGAAAACCGAAAGGCTAATATGCTAAAATTGCAAGTTTTACGCAGGGAATGGGGCGGGCGATTTTTGTGGTTTGAAGGCCCCTTGGAAAGCTTTCTGGGGTGCCTTGGGGGTCTTTATGTTGGCATTCGGAAACATCGTGGGAATGTTTTCGGGGCCCTCGTGGGCCGTTTTGGCGCCTTCATGGGCCGTCAAGGGGCCTTCTTGGGCCGTCTTGGACAGCTTGGGCCCGCTGGAGCCCCCTTGGGACCCATCTTGGGCACTTCCAGGGACCTCCCATGGCCTTTTTGGGTCTGTGCTGGGAGCCCTTGGGAGGCCTCTTGGTTCCATTATGGGCTGTCTTGGGGCTCTCGTGGGCGATCGTGGGGCCCGGCTCGGCCGTCTTGAAGCTTTCTTGGGGGCCTTTGGGGGCGTCTGGAGGCGATCTCGGGGGCTTTGAAACCGTCTTGAAAGCTGATGAAAACCGAAAGGCGAATATGCTAAAATTGCAAGTTTTACGCAGGGAATGGGGCGATTTTTGTGGTTTGAAGGCCTCTTGGAAAGCTTTTTGGGGTGCCTTGGGGGTCTTTATGTTGGCATTCGGAAACATCGTGGGAATGTTTTCGGGGCCCTCGTGGGCCGTTTTGGCGCCTTCATGGGCCGTCCTGGGGCCTTCTTGGGCCGTCTTGGACAGCTTGGGCCCGCTGGAGCCCCCTTGGGACCCATCTTGGGCACTTCCGGGGACCTCCCATGGCCCTTTTGGGTCTGTGCTGGGAGCCCTTGGGGGGCCTCTTGGTTCCATTATGGGCTGTCTTGGGGCTCTCGTGGGCGATCGTGGGGCCCGGCTCGGCCGTCTTGAAGCTTTCTTGGGGGCCTTTTGGGGCGTCTGGAGGCGATCTCGGGGGCTTTGAAACCGTCTTGAAAGCTGATGAAATCCGAAAGGCGAATATGCTAAAATTGTAAGTTTTACGCAGGGAATGGGGCGATTTTTGTGCTTTGAAGGCCCCTTGGAAAGCTTTTTGGGGTGCCTTGGGGGTCTTTTGGGCCGTCCTGACGCAATTGGAGTCCCTCTTGGAGCGCTCTTGTGCTGTCTGGGGCCTCCCTTGGGCCTTTCTGATGATTCCTCGGATCGCTCTGGGTCTGCTGGCAAGGCGTTTGTGGAGACCCAGAAAGCCGGGTGACCTTTTCCAAGGACGTCCAAGGGAGCCCGAGAACCCCAGATCCCGGGGGTCCAGTTTAGGGGGGGGGGGATGGTTTTTCCCCCCCGGGCTTGTAAACATATAGGAAGAGGAATCTGCATATAGATATAGATGGTGTGCAAGATATGTAGTGCAATCGATGCTGTAGTCGATCAAAAAGTGCGCCGCAGGCGCACTTCTGTCCAGTCCGTGTGATAGAATCGATGTGGGGCCTTTATGTGGTGCGATCTACGTGTGTATGTTGTGCAATCTATGCTGTGCAGGAGGTGGAAGGCAAAGAAGCCCGGCGGCCAGAACAAGACGAGGCGCCAGGACTTCCTCCACCGTGTCGGCTGCAGGCAGGACTGACCAGAGGCACGGACCAATCGTTGGTGCACGGCGTGCCGAGCGCCGCATGCGGTGCGACACCAGCGACCTGCGAGCTTGGGCTTGGCCCCGCCGCACCCCCAGGAGGCCGCGCACCAAAGGCGGCTCTGGCAGAGGGCCACTCTTGCGCGCAGTCAGCTCTGGGCATCCCTGGCCAGTTAACTGGCCCCGAGCACGTCGAAGACTGGGTCGGGATTACGAGCTGGCCCCAGGGACGGGGCTCCTCCTCCTCCTCCTCCTCCTCGCCAGCCGCAGGACGTTGCCAACAGGATGCCCGACAGCCCTGGTCCCGCCGAAAAGGTCGCTTGGCTCGGGCTTCGGCGGCGCCCGGGTCACGTTCAGGCTCAGGACCTGGCGCGAACCGCTCGCAATCGGAACCCCTCTTGGACTGGTCATCTCTCCTTCCTACAGCTCATCCTTCTTCTCCCTTTTCTCCCTCCCTCCTCGTCGTCGCCGCCCTTCTGCGTGTCCTCCCCCCTCCCTCCTATTCGTCATCCTCTCCCTCCTTCCCCTGATCCGAACCTCCAGGAACCCCTTCGAAACATTCAAGAGTCAACCGGTAGCTCAAAGGATGCTTCCACAGACACTACCCCAGAAGGCACAAACCATTTTCAATACTTTCAACATCTGTCCCTGCTCCCTCCTACTCTTGCTCCTGTTCATTCCTACTCGGCCTCCCTCCTTTTCCTCCCCGTCCCCAGTGTCCCTTTGCTCTACCTCCCTCCTCCCTCCTCGATCCTCCGTCCTCCTCCCCCTCCTCAGCTCCCACCTGCGTATCCGCCCTTCTCCTTATCCTCCCTCTCCTCTTCTTCCCCACATCCGCTTCCACACATCCTTACTCCACGCACTCGTCCTCTTTCCCTTCAATTTTCCTGAGTCCGCCTCCCGTTTAACGTGTGCCGCGCCTTGGTGAGGGGTGTCGCAAGGCTCCGCGGAAGAGGAAGAGAAGGGTCACAATTGCGGCCACGGCGCATACGCTTCGTTGTGCAGTGTAATTTGTCGGGAGCCTCGCTTGGCACCCGCATTCACGAGTTCACGAAGTGCCTCGACGTCTCCGGCGACGACGTCGAGATCGTCGTCCGAACTTCGCCGGCGCAAGCTGTGGCTGATTCCTCCTTTGGCGCCGCCGCGGGGAGCATGGGTCTCGTTTGTTGTTGCGGACCAGGAGCTGCCGGACCTGGCTCCACAGGGCCAGCGGGCTCTGGCGCCGACCTTCCGATCCGATGCTGCACAGGTCACGGCCAGACCCTACACGTCGGTCGGAAGAAGTAGGTAAAAGCATGAAGTAGGAAGGCGGATGAAGTGGATTGGGTCGAGGCCCTCCCAGAGAACAACAAAACACAGCAGAATCATGCCGATTCTTGAAATAGGAAGGCGCGTGAAGTAGATTGGGATCTGGGAATCCACAAATACCTACTTTCAACGACCGGCATGTATCTCTCCGAGTCCTTTTTTCTGGGCGGATCGGTCCGTGAGGGTCCCTGAGCCCGAGACTGGGCGAAACCGCCCAGCTCTAGATCGGGCATGTCCTCCTAATTACAGGCGGATTTTAAAGAAAAAACAAAAGAAGTCAAAACATGCTCAAAAATAGTTTGAAATACTAGAAAACGTCCCCACACTATTTTTATCCCTATTTTTGAATATTCCCCCTGTAGTGGGACATTCCCGCCTTAAGCCCAGCTCGAACAACATTGAGCCGCCAGGGTCTCATAGGGCACCGCGGAGGGCAACCCGAAGCAGGTGTGTCTGGCGCTGTCTGCGCCCCCGACGGAGTTGCCGCGGAGGAGGAGGAGGAGGAGGAGGAGGAGGAGGAGGAGGAGGAGAAGGATATGGAGGGAGGAGGAGGAGGAGAACGAGGAGGAGGAGGAGGAGGTGGAGGAGGAGGAAGAGGAGGAGGAGGAGGAGGACGAGGAGGAGGAGGTCGCCCGCGAACTTCTCGAGCTCGGTGCTCTCGAAGCTCACGAGCGGCGAGCCTATCCGCATCCTCGCCCTTGCGGTCCAGCTTCCGGGGCGCGATGCCGCAAACACGCGGTCGCAATGATAAGCGGTCCGCGTGGGGCACCCGCGGAAGAAACGGCCCGTATCCGCGGGGTCACGGCCCAGGGTCCCGGACCGCGAGGCCGCGGTTATGGATATGTTTTGCGCTCACGGGCCCAAGGCTTACGAAGCCGCCTGCTGCTCTAGAGGTGCTCCAGAAGAACAAGGCGATAGTGAGTCCGCCGCCGCCTGCAGCCTCGGAGGCGGCCGAGTCCACGGCTGGGCGTCGGCGCATCCCAGAACGCAGGCCGAAGAAGCCGAAGGACGCCCGCTCGGCGCCGGCCAGGATGCTCAGGGTCCAGTGGCAGCTGCCTGTGCGGCTAGTTGCTTCATTGGCGATCGTGCGAGCCGAAGAAGGAACCCCAAGGGAAACAAAAACGCTGTCCAGCAAACCAGATGAGGAGAAGACAGAGGAACTCGTCTTGATTGAGCCGCCTCATAGCTCTGAGGGCAGCATCGCGGCATATTCACCTTCAGTCGTATGTTTGGCTGAGCCACCAATCGCTGAGGCTCGCCATGAATCTTCTCTTCATTCTGATGGGGTGGGTTCAACCACCATTGCGATACTAAATCTTGGATTGTGTCCAGTTGCCATTTGTGATTCGGAGCTGCCTCCTTCGATTGAGGCGGCGACGCACACTCTTGGATCTAGCGTGGATTGTGTTGGAGTTTTGAAGCCGCCTCCCTCGGTTGAGGCGCGCTCGGGGGCATCTTCTCACGAGGCACTTCTGTCAGACTCTGCGAAGTGTCATCATGAATCCAACAACTACTTCTATGACATAGTGGACCCGCCACCCCCAGTTGAAGCGCGCTCGCCTGCTCCCACGTTGCCTTCTCGTGGGTCCACCGGTATCGTCGAGCACCCTGCGGAGCTGGCTGAGACGCGCTGGGACGAAGGAGAACATCCAGACTTCTGTTGGCAAGTTGGGTTCGATGTCAAATTGCTCAACGATTGATCCGCCGATGTCATTTTGGCGCCGTCTCCTTGGGTTGAGGCGGCGGGCTCGGCGGACTCTTCGAAGCCTTGTCGCGGATCCAGCTTTGCCGCCGACGCCATGTTGGCGCCACGGAGGCGCGCCCGCGAAGTGGCCTCTCCTTTCGAGGGCCTCAGAACCAGTCGCGTCGACTGCGTCGAACTCGCTGGGCGCCGAGGCTGTGCGGGAGTGCCAACCGTGTTGTGGGGGCAGAAGCCGGGGCTGGTGGCATCTCCGCCGGGCGTGCTATTTCTCGGTGGATGCCTCTGCGGAGGACCAGCGCTCCGAGGTGCCGTTCCTCAGCAGGCGGCCCGGGGTGGGGGTCTGACCTGGTTGGGACCCCAGAGAAAATCGGCCAGGAGGGGAGGATGAAGCCAAATCCGATGAACAAATCAGTCCTCGGATCCCCTCGCAGGCCCATCGGGTGCAATTCTGCACCCTCGCTCCATTGTTTTTGACGGTCCTGGGGCCCGAACGCGGCCCCCGAGGGCTGAACAAGGCAAACAACACCTTCCTGAACCCCAACCTCAGACCTGCCCCTCTTTCCTGCTCGACGGAACCAGGGCTGGGCCAGCTCCAACCGCTCCTGTCGATTGTGCTTGCCATGCGTAGAAGAAGAGGAGACGCCACAAGCATAAACTTTAAGTTGGCGCTTCGCACGGATTTCTCGGATCTGCCCTGGACGCCCCTCCCCGGCGCGCGGAGCGCGCCAGGGGCGGCGCCGGAGGCGCCGCCTCGGGGGGGCCCAGCGAACGCAGTGTGCAGGCTGGGTGCGCTCTGTCTGTGCAGCGGTGGAGCTCGGGTTCTGCCAGGGTGCCTTGCGCCTGCCAGCCTTCATCTCGCATCTTGCCGCTCGCGGGTCCTCTCGGGATCCTCGCCTGCAGCGGTCTACAGTAAACATCGTCCTTCCCTCCCTCCCTCCCTGCCTCCAAATCGTCCTCCTCTTCGTCGTCCTCCGTGACTCCATCACTCCCTCTTTCCTCCTCCTCCTCCTCCTCCTCCTCGAGAACGGGGGATTGTAGCGGACCTCGCCTTTCGAGTGGTGTGTTCGTATGGTTTTCCTGAGGGGTGACGCACCATTACTCCTCTGTCTTCTCCTCTTCTTTCTCCTCCTTCTCCTCCTCCTCCGCCTCCTTCTCCTCCTCCTCCTCCTCCTCCTCTTCTTCCTCTTCCTCCTCCTCCTCCTCCTCCTCCTCCTTCTCCTCCTCCTCTTCCTCCCCACCTCCCAGTTTTTTTGTTTTGTTTTGTTTTCTCTCGTCCCCTCAAGACAAAAAAACGCGAAGCGCTTTTTTTTGGTGGTGGTGGGGGGGGGGCGACGGCGGAACAAAAAAATCCGACGTGGCCTCATCTGCCCTCACCTCTGGAAGGATTTCGATTGAAAGCCCCCTACGATGAGGGTTCATAGCGAAATCCTCCACAGGAGGATTCCCATCGAAACCCTGCACAGAAGGATTGCCATTGAAATCCTCCACATATTGGTTCCTATTGGGATCACCTGCAGAAGGATTGCTATTGAGATGCTTCGAAAGAAAGAATCCCCCCGTTGGCATTGCATTGGCATTGGTTCGGCAATGGTTTGGCATTGCTCTGGAACTGTGCTTTGCAGTGCGTGGGCATTGCGCTGGCACTTCGCAAGCGTTGCGTCGGCGAATCATGATGGAACCCTCCACGGAAGGATTCCCATTGAACCACCCCGCAAGAAAGACTCTGATCGAAACCCTCCGCAAAAAGGGTTTATATTGAAATCCTCCACAGGAGGATTCCATGCGAAGCCCTCCATTGAAGGATTCGATTCCTATTGTAATCTACCACGAAGGATTTCCCCAATTGGCATTGCATTGGCATTGAGTTGGGGTCGCCTTGGCATTGCGCTGGCATTGCGTTGGCACTGCTGTGGCATTGCAATGACATTGCGTTGGCGAGTCCTCATTACTCCCTTCGCATAAGGATTTCGATTAAAACCCTCCACAAGAACGGTCCCGATTGAAATCTAAAAAAAAGGATTGCCCCCCTTGGCATTGCATTGGCATTGGATTGGGATCGCCATGGCATTGGCTTTGCATTGCGTTGGCGCTCCGTTGGCATTGCGTTGGCGAGTCCTAATCGGACGCACCACAGGGAAATTCACACACAAACGCAAGACGGATTCATATTGAAATCCTCCACAGAGGGTTTGCATTCGACGCCATTCACATACGGATTCTTAGTGAAATCCTCCGAACATGGGTTCGCAATGGCATCATCCCAGAAGGATTCCCACTGAAATCTACCAAGGGAGGATGCCCCCAGTGGCATTGGTTTTACATTGTGCTGACATTGCGTGGGAAGTGCGCTGGCATTGCGCTGGCGAGTACTAGTGCCTCCCTTCGCGTAGGGGCTCCTATTGCAAGCCCCAGAAGAAGGCGTCTCATCGAAATCCACCACAAAGGATTGCCCCCCCCCCCCCCCCCCCCAACGACATTGCACTGGCATCGGATTCGGGCCGCCTTGGCATTGATTTGGTAAGGCGTTTGCACTGTTTGGGCATTGCGCTGGCATTGCGATGGCGAGCCCCAGTGCCCCCCTTCGCGAAAGGATTCCTATTGAAACCCTCCACAACAAAAAGATCCCGATTGACATCTACCGCACAGGATTGCCCCCATTGGCATTGGATCGGGGTCGCCTTGGCATTGGTGTGGCATTGCGTTGGCACTGAAATAGCGTTGCGCTGGCGAGTCCGAATGCCTTCCTTCGCAGACGGATTCCTATTGAAACACGCCACAAACAAAATTCACGTTAAAATCTACCGCGAAGGATTGCCCCCAACGACATTGCATTGGCATCGGTTTTGGGATCGCATTGGCATTGCGCTGGCATTGCGTTGGCACTGCTTTGGCATTGCGCTGACGAGTTCCAATGCCTCCCGTCGCAGAAGGATTCCTATTGCAACCCCCAAGAGGATTCTTACTGAAATCTGCCACGCAGGATCGCCCCCCAGCCCGCATCCGCCGACGGCATCACGAGCATCAGACGAAGTTGCAATATCCAGCATCCCTTTCCACGATTCAATCATCTGATCCTCATCCCCATCCTCCTCCTCCTCCTCCTCCTCCTCCTATCCTCCTTCTCATCCTTCCTTCTGCATGCGGGGCCTCAAGCGGAGGGGAGAGGATCGAGGATAGAGAAAGGACCAGAGAGAGAGAGAGAGAGAGAGAGAGAGAAAGAGAGAGAGAGAGAGAGAGAACTAGAGAAAGAGAAAAAGAGAGAGAGAGAGAGAGAAAGAAAGATGAGAGCATAACGGAAAACACTAAAGAGGAAAGAGAGAGAGAGATAGAGAGAGAGAGAGAGAGAGAGAAAAAGAGATAGGGAGAACGAGAGAGGCGAAGAGAGCGGGATATATGATAAGATAGGGAACGAACCATAAGACAAAAACAGAAAGACACCGATGGAAACGAAAGAAGCACATCAGAACGCCCGAAGGTCTAAAAACATGTCCCCGAGCATGGTCCTCGAAATTCCAACCCCATGCCGCTTGGCACAAGGCTGGAATTTCGAAGACCGTTTCTGGGGGGGGGGGCGATGATTGCTTGAAGGTTGTCGAAACCACAAGGATAGAGAAAGAGAGACGGAACGAGAGAGAGAGAGAGAGACAGAGAGAGCGAAAGAGAGTGGAGTAGATGACGAGAGAACGAACGAACGAAAGAAAGAAAGAAAAGGAAAGGATAACGCAGCAAAGAAAAAACAGCCAAACATCACTCAACAAAGAAAGACGGAGGAGCGTTTCACTCGATCAACAACCACATGAAAACGACGAGGTCCGCCACACTCCCCCGGCCTCTCCTCCTCCTCCTCCTCCTCCTCGTCCTCCTCCTCCTCCTCCTCCTCCTCCTCCTCCTCCCTACCTCCACCTCCTCCTCCTCCTCCTCCTCCTCGTCCCTCCCTGTCTCCTCTTCCTCCTCCTCCTCGTCCCTCCCTATCTCCTCCTCCACCTCCTCCACCTCTTCCTCCTCGTCCCTCTCTCCTCATCCTCGTCACTCCCTACCTGCTCCTCCTCCTTGTCGTCCTCCTTCTCCTCCGCCTCCTCCTCCTCCTCCTCATTACTCCCTACCTCCTCCTCCTTCTGCTTCTCCTCCTTCACTCGTCTGCTCCCGCACCGTTCTGCGCCAAAGGGGAGGCTGGAGCGGCAGGGGCGCGCCAGGCGCGAGCCCTGCGGCTGCAGCAGGCGTCGGTTGGTCCCCAGGCTCAGGTTCCTCGGGGACAAGGGCCACCTCCTCGCCTGCACCTCCCCACTCCTCCTCTTCCTCCTCCTCCTCTTCCTGCTTCTCCTTCTCCTCCTCCTCCTCCTCCTCCTCAGCCTCCTCCTTCTCCTCCTCCTCCTCCTTCTCCTCCTCCTCCTCCCTCTTCCCTCCTCCCTCCACCCTGCTCCTCAGCCTCGGCAGCCTCGGCTGCCCCGATACGCCACACGCAAACCGTAGCGTGTTGGCACAGAGCTCCACACGTAGATTGGAAACGTGGGTGTGACGCGATACGTTCGCCAATTCGCCAAAACGTGGGGGCAAACCCGTGCGTGAGACGTGTTGGCCACAATATGTATTGAGTTTCAAACCGTACGCATCAGGACAGCTAAGCTTATAGCAGGTGTCATCCCAGCACTTCGAACCTTGGTTCGAATCGGTTATCGTCTTGCCTCGTCACTCCTCCCCCTCACTCCTCCTTTCCTCCGTCCTGCTCCCAAGACGGCGCGCAGACTGCTGCAATGCCGAGTCCGATCGACCTCTCGGGTCGGACAACAACAGAAACATCGGATAACCACGGGGGGTGAGCGAATTAGCTCACGTGGCTGATTTTCCTGGAGGCTCCCTGTGCCGGAAGGCGCCGATGTATCGAAGAAAGCGCCTGGCGGCGGGGCCAGAACCAGCTGCATGCAGGAGAGTTCGTACCCCTCCTTGCCCTATCCCCCCCCAATTGGTCCGACCCAATCCTCCATCTCCTCCTCCTCCTCCTCCACGTCCTCCTCCTGCTCCACTACCACCTCCTCCTCCTCCTCCTCCTCCTCCTCCTCCTCCACGTCCTCCTCCTGCTCCACTACCACCTCCTCCTCCTCCTCCTCCTCCTCCTCCTCCTCCACGTCCTCCTCCTGCTTCACCTCCTCCTCCTCCTCCTGCTCCACTACCACCTCTTCTTCCTCCTCCTCCTCCTCCTCCTCCTCCACGTCCTGCTCCTGCTCCTGCTCCTCCTCCTCCTCCTCCCTCACACTCCTTTGCTCTCCCTCCCTTTCCTCTCCCCCTCATCGGGCACACGCTAACACGGATTGGGGATCCGTAAATGCGGCGCGTAGGCACGCCCGAAACACGAAGCCAGTGCCGCCCGTTTGGCAGCGGAGCGCGCCGAGTCTGTTGCGGAAGCGGGACGCGCCTTACTTAATCCATCTGTGCGGTTTTCCTCCCTCCTGCCTCCTCCTCCTCCTCCTCCTCCTCCTCCTCCTCCTCTGCCTCCTCTCCTCCTCCTCCCCTCTTCTTCCACCTCCTCCTCCTTTTCTCTTCTTCTCCTCCTGCCTCCTCCTGCCTCCTGCCTCCTCCTCCTCCTCCTCCTCCTCCTCCTCCTCCTCCTCTTCCTTCTCCTCCTGCATTCTTCTCCCGACCAGGGAGGGCTGCACGACCCAGACGAACCAGAAACGCGGACTCGTAGGCCTGAAGAGGAGGGTCGCGGTTCGGACCCCTCGCCGTGCCGACAGACCCACGCCCTGGAACTGGCACCAACAAATGGTTCATTCCCCTCCTTTTCCATCCTGCCTCCTCCCTCCCTCCCTCGTCCTCCCTCCTCCCCCTCCTCCTCCCCCATTTTCCCTGGTATTTCCTGGCTCTAGGCGCCCATGAGCCTGCAGCGTCAGTAGTTGCTCGACCTCCCTCTCCTCCCCCCGCTCATCCTTCTACATCCCTCCTCCTTCTTCTCCTCCTCCTCCTCCTCCTCCTCCTCTGTTCCACTCCGCCTCCTCCTCCTCCTCCTCCTCCTCCACTTCCCCTCCTTCTTCTCATTCTCTCATCATCGCTCCTCACTGGCTTCACCTCTCCTCTGAATCTCCTCTTCTTGCTGCCGAAGCACCTCCTCTGTCTACTCCCCCGTTTGTGCTCCTTCCGTCTACTGCCATTTCCCGCAAAAGATCAAGCCTCGTCCCCCATTCCTGCTCCACCTTTGCTCCTGCTCCACCTCGTCCCCTTCCCCGGCCACTGGCCCTTCTTCATCCTTCCCTCTTCTTTCTCTCCTCCTCCTCTTCCTCCTCCTCCTCCTCCTCCTCCCCCTCCTCCTCCTCCTCCTCCTTCTCCTCCTCCTCCTCCTCCTTCTCCTCCTCGCCCCCTCCTCCTCACAGGATGCCGGTCGCAAAGAGGGCGTCAAAACTGTTGCTAATTGCTGCCGTTGCTGCTCCTTCACCTCCTCTTCAGGCCGGGCCCGTCCATGGCTCGATGACGCCCTTCGGGGACGTCGTCTCCATCCGCAGCCGATCCCCCTGCGAGTCCTGGAGCCTTTGGCGGAAGTCGTCCCGCTGCCTGCGCGAGCGACCATCCCCGTCCATCGCTTGTTCGCGCGCGCGTATACCGTATATGTGGTACACCCCCGCAGGGATCCGCCTACTGCCTACTGCCTACCGTATATATGCTTCTATCGTCCTCGCTGATCCTCCTGCCTCTCCTCCCCTGGTCGTCGCCTTCGCCTGAAGATCGAGGGTTCGAATGACAAGGGAATTTATTTATTGACCAGGATCTGCAAACGCGCCTGCGGCAGAACAGGACAGATAAGAATGCGTGGAGCCAGGCGCCTACGTCTGAGGATTTAAGCTTTCAGGAAAGTCTTTGGGCGAACTTTCAAATATACCAGAATTGAAATTGGCTGATGGGGGAATCAATGTGGTTTCCAGGAAAATAGATGAAGTGTGAGCTTGGGTTCGGGCGGAGGGAAGGCTAGAAGTTCGAGTTCGGAAAACAAAGAAACCAAGAGTTCGAAAACACTTCAAACATTCAGGGGGAGTTCTAAAACAGTTAACAGAGTCGAACACATTGGAGAACACGCTCGGCTCAAATTGAAAAGGTCGGGACATTTTGGAATCAGCTTGGAAATATTCGAAGCCAATTCGGGAGTTCACGACACATTCACGCGTGCTCCGGACATTCGGAACTTCTTCGCCGCTGAACTTTTTATCAACGCTTTTCCGAACTTCAAGATTCTAGCAACTTTGAACTCAAACTATGTAGAAATTTGGGTTTCGAACTTTTCTGGGCTTTGATTATTTTCAGAAAGCCCGTCAGAGCCCCCTCAGGCACATTCGGTACCAGAGGTAGGGGGGACATTTTCGAAATCAAAGCATTGGAATCGGATACTTTCGTTTGAAGATTGACGACATACAATCTCTGGGGGAGTTTTTGGCCAGCTCCTTAAACGCGTCCGACAGGGGGAGAAAAACACATTGACAAACACCTGCCTAAGAACTCCGTTCGAACATTTACGTTCTCGGGGTATCCTCTATGAGATCTCATTACCGGTGCTATGGCGTTAGAACAGGTGCAAGAAATAACAGAGATGCCTCTTTTATGGGGGGCGGTTCGGGGGACCCCTTACCAGCCCCAGGAACTTGATGCCCCGAGGTGGTGGGTGGGTTCTGCAGAATCGGCCGAACGCCTGAGCCCAAAGGCATCAGACGTCGGGCAGCAAAGGAGGGTGCACTTACGCGTTGGTACGCGGAGGCGTATCCGCGAGGAACCCAAACAATGGTGCGATGACGGTAAAAATCCGCCGATCCGGCGTGCGAGTTTAAGAAGTCTAAGCTGAAGCTCTGCTTCAGCATTAGCTTTAGCTCTGCTTGGGAGGGGGGGAAGGGGGGGTAGGGACGAAATTAACTGACGAATTCAGTGCTCGGCACCTCCCCCCCGCTGCCAGCCTCCAGGAGAGAGGGGGTGGGGGGACAGGAGAAAGGGGGGGGGAGAGGGGGAGGGGGGTGGACAGGAGAGGGACAGGGGGGGGGGAAAGGAGAGAGGGGGAGGGGGACAAGCTAGGTGCGCTCGCGTCATATCTGACGTCCTACCCCTCCCTCCCATCCCTTACCATGGCGCTGATTTTCTCTATCCGCGGACGCGTGTCGTAGCGGACCTGTGGCTCCGCGCGCGCGTGCGTAGTGGGTGGTGGTGCGCGTGCGTGCGTGCGTGCGTGTGTGCGTGGTTGTCGTGGTGGTGGTGGTGGTGGTGGTGGTGGTGGTGGTGGTGGTGGTGGTGGTGGTGGTGGTGGTGGTGGTGGTGGTGGTGCGGCGCGGTGGTGGCGGGCGGATGGGCGCGCGAGAAAGAGGCCCGCGCTGGGGCGAGAACGCCATCCTGAACGACGGAGGCCAAACACCGATCCGAAAATGAGGCCCACGCTGCAGCGGGAGCACGATTCGGAACGATTCGGGAGCAGAAATGAGGCCGGCGCCTCAGCGAGAGCAGCATTTTGAAAAAAACGCAGGCGAAAACCCGTTTCCCGGGAATCCTGTGTAAAAAACAGTACGCGGGGGGGGTCGGCCATCTTCGGGACGCCATCAGGGGAAGTGGGAGAGTATTTTCATATTGTGTAATTGTGGAAACACCGATCCGAAAATGAGGCCCACGCTGCAGCGGGAGCACGATTCGGAACGATTCGGGAGCAGAAATGAGGTCGGCGCCTCAGCGAGAGCAACATTTTGAAAAAAACGCAGGCGAAAACCCGTTTCCCGGGAATCCTGTGTAAAAAAAACAGTACGCGGGGGGGGTCGGCCATCTTCGGGATGCCATCAGGGGAAGTGGGAGAGTATTTTCATATTGTGAGTAAAGGGAGAGGGGTGTATAGGAGAGTAGGGGTGGGGGGAGCAGGAGAGAGGGGGGGGGGAAAGGAGAGAGGGGGGTGGGGGGGGGGAGGGGGGGAAGGGGGGGGGGGGGTGGGGGGGAAAACAGGAGAGAAGGTGGGGTGGGGGGCCGGGATCATCACCATCTCCATCTCCATCTCCATCACCATCATCATCATCATCATCATCATCATCATCATCATCATCATCATCCTCATCATCATCAACATCTTCATCATCATCACCATCATCACCATCATCAGCAGCATCAGCAGCATCATCATCGGCATCATCAGCATCATCAGTATCATCAGCATCAGCATCATCAGCATCAGCATCAGCATCATACTCATCATCCACCACCACCATCATCATCACCACCAACCATCATCAATCATCATCATCACCATCGTCATCGTTATCATCATCATCATCATCCAAATCATCCTCTTCCTCCTCCTCCTCACCATCATCATAATCATAATCATCATCATCATCATCATCATCATCATCATCATCATCATCATCATCATCATCATCAGCATCAGCATCAGCATCAGCATCATCAGCATCATCATCATAATACTGATCATCATCATCATCATCATCATCACCATCACCATCACCATCACCATCACCATCACCATCACCATCATCATCATCACCATCATCATCATCATCATCATCATCATCATCATCATCATCATCATCATCATGATCATCATGATCATCATGATCATCATGATCATCATGATCATCATGATCATCATGATCATCATGATCATCACCACCATCATCATCTGGAGCGCCCCAGATCGGCGGCACTGGCTGGGGGCCACTGCAATAAGCAGGAGAAGACGTAGATGCCTCTTTTACGGGTGGCGGTTCCTGGGGCCCTTGCGCAGGGTCCCCGCTGCTCCCAGGAACTTGGTGCCCCCCACGCGATGGGAATGAGACGCCAATAAAAGGGAAGAGACCCAGAGGTGAAGGGACGGATCCCGGGCCCACCCCGGCTCACCTCGCTCCAATTCCCCCGCTTCTCATGGCATCATCGCCTCCGCCAGAACCGCGCAGCAAACGTGCGCAAGGGCAGCGAGGGCGCGGTAGGGTTCAAGACGATTCCGGAGGCACGCCAGGATGCCGCTCGGAACCCTCCTCTGCTGGGGGGCCTCCTCCGACCCTGCCCAGGATATGTACCAGGGCGAGCGGTCGACGGCCCCTGAGCGGGGGAACGTTCCGAACGACCGATGAATGGGGGCTGGCTCAAGGGCCTCTCCCCGGCCCTCATGGGGCCCCTACGGGCCCGGCCCCCGCTCCCACCAAGGGGGCCCTCGCCTATCGGGGTGGCCTCAAGGTTCCCACGGAGGATGCGGGATCGGGGGGGGGGGGGGGGGGTGTCCCGCAGGCGCGGGGAAATTTGGGCCGCCCACGCCCGCGGCCGACCGCGTGGCCAGGGCAGGGCTCGGCTCGCGGAGCCGCGAGGGCGAGACCACGGAGCCTGCCAGGCTCGCTCCTCGTGCCAGGCCGCGGAGTCCCTCGAGCCGAGCCTGGAGCGAGCTGCGGGTGGTTGCCTGCTTCGGTGGCGCCCGGGGCCGCGCGGCGGCCAGCGCTCCCGCCAGAGCGCGCGCGTGGCTCCCGTCCCGAAGGGTCGCGTGGAGCCCCGCCGCTGCCAGAGCCCCCATCGGCGGGCTGCCTCCCGGCTCTCCCGCCAGCGTGCGGGCGTGGCTCCCGTCCCGGAAGGTCGCGTTCAGCCTCGCCGCTGCTGGCGCTCTCCTCGGCGGTCTGCCCTCTGCCGGCCAATCTCGCCAGACCCTCCGGAGCTCGCGGAGCTCGGCGAGCTTCCGAGCCCTCGCCCCCGCTCTCGGAGGCTGCCTTCCGGGACTTTGTGTGTCGCATCGCGAACCGAGTTTGGTGGATTGGCTATCAGTGCACCTGCTTGCCCCGCCTCGGCTCGCGGCCGCCGTCGCCTGGTCCGCGACGAGGCGCCCGCCAGCGTGCACACGCGGCTCCCGCCACGAGGGTCGCGCGGAGATCCGCCGCTGCTGGCGCCGCGGCGCTCAGCCCAGCGCCCCGCCGCTCGGTCCGGGCGCTGACCTCTTCGTAGGTCGCCCCCTTCTCTAAGTCCCTTGCGGTCTGCGGGCCGCCAGCCGTCGGCGAGTCTGTTGGTAGCTGAGCGGCGCTGGGGCCTGCTGCGAAGGCACACCCGCCCCGCGTCGCAGGCGCTGACCCCAGCGTTCTGACTGGCGACGCTTGCCCCCAGCTTCCAATTGCAACAACTCCCGCGGCTCGCCTGCTGGAGCTTGCTGCCGCGGCTCGCCTGTCCCGGATCGTATGCGTTTATTCCAGCGTTGCATCCAATGACGCTGATTTCCAGCTCCCTCTCGCATCAGCTCTCTGAGCGGCGCTGGAGTCTGCCCGCCTCGCATCGCAGGCGCTGACCCCAGCGTCGTGGCTCATGACGTTGGTCTCCAACTGCTTCTCGCCGCAGCTCGCGGAGCGGCGCCGAACTGCCGCCGCGGCTCGGCCGTCTCGCGACCCAGATGCCGATCTCAGCGTTGTAGGTGGTGGCGCTGGTCTCTAGCTCCCTCTCGCAGTTCGTCGAGTAGCGCCGGGGCCTGCTGCGACGGCTCTCCCGTCGTCCATCGCAGGCGCTGGTCCCTGCGCTCTTACTGATGGCGATGATCTCCAGACGCCTCCCGCAGTCGCTCGCTGAGCAGCGCTGGAACCTGCTGCCGCGGCTCGCCCATCTCGCCTCGCAATGTCTGGCCACAGCGTTTAGCTGACGACACTGGCCCCCTGCTCCCTCACGCAGCCGCTCCCTGAGCAGCGCCAGAGCCTGCGGCCGCGGCTCGCCCCTCGCGGATCGCAGGCGCTGGTTCCAGCGTCGTGGCTGATGACGCTGGCCCACAACGTCCAACCGCCACAGATCACTGAGTAGCCTGCTGTCACGTCTTGCCCGTCTCGGACCGCAGGCGCTACTCCCAGCGTTGTAGTTGACGACGCTGGTCTCCAATTTCCCCTTGCAGCAGCTTCCTGAACGGCGCTGGAGCTCGCTGGCATGGCGCGTCCGTCTCGCGTCTCAGGTGCTGACCCCGTCGTTGTTGCTGTTGAGGTTGGTCTCCAGCTCCCTCGTGCAGCCACTCGCTGTGCAGCGCCAGAGCCTGCGGCCATGGCTCGCCCCTCTCGCAACGAGGCGCCGATCCCACTGTTGTAGCTGATGACGGTAGTCTCCAGCTCCCTCTCGCGACAGCGCGCCGGGCACTGCCAGAACCTGCTGCCACTGCGCGCCCGTCCCGCATCGCAGACGCTGGATCCAGCGTTTTAGCCGATGACGCAGGCCACCACTTTCCTCTTGCAGCAACTCGCTGAACATTGTCGGAGCCTGCTGCCGCGGATCGGCCGTCTCGCGGCGCAGGCGCAGCGTTGCAGCTGATGACTGACGCTGGTTCCAAGCTCCCTCTCGCAACAATTTGCGGAACCGCGCCGGAGCCTGCTATCACGTCTGGCCCGTGACGCATGACAAATGATGATGATGATCTCCCGCTGCCTCCCGCAGCAGCTCGCTGAGCAGCGTCAGAACGTTTCGTTCTGCCATGGCTCGCCCGTCCGGCATCGCAGGCGTTGAACGCAGCGCTGTAGCTGAGGACGCTGGCCGCGCTTGCCTCCCGCTCCCCCACGCAGCACTTCGCTGAGCGGCGCTGGAGCGTGCTGCCGCGGCTCGCTCGTCCTGCGCCGCCGGCGCTGGTCCCCTGACTGTAGCCGATGACGCCGACAGCCAGCTTTCTCTTGCAGCTCGCTGGGCAGCGTCGGAGCCTGCTGCCGCGGCTGGGCCGTCTCGCGGCGCAGCCGCTGAACCCCCGCATTGTTGCTGATCGCGCTGGTTCCAAGCTCGCCCGCTGGGCAGCGTCAGGGCCTGCTGCCGCGGCTCGTCCGTCCCGCATCGCAGGCGCTGGTCCCAGCGTTGCCGCTGATAACGACGGTATCCAGCTGCCTCTCGCAGCAGCTTGCTGAGCAGCGCTGGAGCTTGCTGTTGCAGTACGCCCGTCTTGCGGTGCACGCGCTGACCCCAGCGTTGTACAGTCGACCCGTATCAGAAGGACGCGTGATAAAGATGCAAGGGCCTTGGAAGGCCGTTTCGAAGCTTTTCGAACTGGGCGCGGCCAGCGAAAGTGACCAAGGATGGGCCGAATGGGGCAAGGATGCAAGGTTACCCTCTGGAAGGCTGCCCACCCTTGCTATGCGGGTTGACTGTACGCCCGTCTTGCGGCACACGCGCTGGCCGCAGCGTTGTAGCTGAAAACGCTGGTCAGCGCGCGGCAGTCCTCCCGCTGCTTCCTGCGACGATCAGGTGCTGGACGCAGCCCGCCGCCGCGCGGCGTCTAGGGCGCACGGCCCAAGGGCCAGCATCCGCGCCCAACCGGAGTTCGGAATCGACCGAGCGCCTGGACCCAACTGGCAACAGACGTCGGGCAGCAGAGGAGGATACACTGACGTGTTTGTACACGGGTACAAATTTCGAGCGAATGGTGTAGCAAACAATGCTCGGAACTTCCATATGAAATCTGCATGTCGGTATGTACATACACATGTATGTATATATACACATGTATAGAGATCAAGTACATCATGGGGCAAACCTTCACGCAAACAATGTCTGGAACATCCGTGAGAAGACTGCATATTGCATTCTCCAATATGACGTGAAGGCAAATCTTCGAATAGGCTGTGTCCGGAACATCCGTGTGAAGTTGAAGACATAATGGGAGTCGTGGGTCAGAATCTTCAAACTCCTGTTCCACCTCCACTACCCTCTGCTTAAATATTAGATCCCAAATTCCTCATGGACTCTTCTACCTTCTACGATGTAGCGGGTGCTGCTGGAGCTGCCTGCTTGAAGATGTGCCCAAAGACCTTCGTGCAGTGTTGAATCCGCAATCCTCGAACATATGCTTCAGATACCGCCTGTTCGCAGATTCGCGGAACAACCTCCCTGGTATCTTCAACCGGATGCTCCAAACCTCTCAGGGTCGGTGCCCGCTGATGCGAAGAGAGGGGAGGAAGAGAGGTAGACCGACGCTCTCTTTTCTACAGCTGTAGTGTTGTCGCTGCAACGGCGCAGCGGCCAAGTCTTTACCCTCCCGGGTGCCGCCGCAGCCCAGGCGTGCCTGCCCCCCTGCGTGTCTGCGGTTTTGTCCCACGACTTCCCTGGAGCCTCCAGTCGCAGTTCTTTGAACGGAGGCCCCAAGCTCCAAAATAAATTTGGGTCGGGCATGTCCCCCGAAAGGGGGATTTTGGACGCAGAATAAAACATATTCAAGAAATACTCCAAACAATTCAAAATCACATCGTCCCTAGACTATTTTTTGACTATTTTTCAATATTCCTCCTGAAGAGGGACATGCCCGACTTAAAAGTAAACTGCAAACGCCTCTCTGCTCGGCTGTGCGTGAAGTTTCGCCCCACGCCGTCCCTGCGGTCCGTTCGCGCTTGCATCTTCGGCGGGCTCGCAAGGCCTCTTGCGCGGCGACGCCGGACCCCTCATGGGCCTCGTTGCGAAGCCGCGCGCGGTCGCCCCGGGGCCGCGGAGAGGCCGCTCGGGCCAGTCAGTGCCTGAGAACCTTCCAACTCCAATCTTCGAGCGGATGCTCCAAGCACTGCTTGTTTGACCCAATCGTCGCCCGAACAGCCTCGGCCTGCCGACTTGACCCTAACAACCTGAGACTGACAACCTGACTTGAACCCCCTCAAACCTCACCCTACGTACCCCAACCCTGACGCACTTGCACCCTAAATCGAACCCCAACGCCCTAGCACCAACACTAGGCACTCCAACTCTGACTCTAACCCAACACCCTAGAACTCCAACCATACGGTTAACGCCCTGACCCTAGGCAACCTGCCCCTAACCCTAAACACCCTAACCATGCAACCCGCTGGCCCGGACGCGCTGGCCCGAACACACCACTCCTAACACCCTAATGCGGACTCCGTCGAGCTAAGACTTTTCCGTCGGCGGCGGGCAAAGGCAACCCGCTCCAGCGTGTAGCTAATCGGGGCAACCGACATGCGAATTGTCCGGCCCCACTCCAAAAGCCATAGCTCGGACACCCCCAATCGAACACTCTAACAATAACATTCCCTCCTGTGCGCCGGAGCGCTTGCCGTCCCACCCCGCCTGCCGCGAGAGAAGGATTCGGCGCAAAGGGGAGGCAGACGGGGGTGAGAGTCCAACTTACATAACCCCTTTCTCCGGCGCAAAACGAAGGGGAGGCGGGGGATAGAGCGTCTTTCTTGTGCATCGAAGTGCCCTGGAACTTGCGATTGCGCTGTGAATTTCGCTACCAGCGCTACTTCATTTTTTGCTAGACAGTGCTTGCGCTTAGGCTGTTTGACTTCTCTTCGAAGGGACTGGCCCTGTGTGTCGGTCTGGCGGTCTGTCGGTCGGTCTGACTACCTGGAGGACGCTACAAAATCAAGAACACCCAAGTCCGCATCTTCATGTTCCTCCTCCGCCACCTCGCCTCCGGCTCACGAGGATCGGCTGGCGGAACACCAGCCAGACCACCTCGGTCGTACAAGGGGGGCGAGTCAGGCTCCCGTTGAACGCGAAGAGCGACCTGGCGCAGGGAGCGGAACGCACGCACTACGCAGGAGGAGGGGTTGCGAGGATGAGGGAAGAGGATCGAATATCGATGGTCAGTGCCCCCTGCTCTGTGCCACCCTCTTTGGCCATGTCAGTGGATCCCCTGGATGCTTCCAGGGGCTTCCAGGAACCTGCGGAGGACGACTCCTGGCACTCAGAAATGGGGCGCGTCCCTGAGGGGGAGGGAGGGGCTGGGAGGAGAAGGGGAGGAGGAGGAGGAGGAGGAGGAGGAGGAGGAGGAGGAGAAGGAGGAAGAGGGAGGTGAGGAGGATGGAGGAGGAAGGAGGAGGAGGGTATGATGAGAGGAGGAGAGAGAGGGCGGAGGGGAGGAGAGAGAGTGAGGAGGAAGGAAGGAGGAGGAGGAGGAGGCGGAGTGGGGTAGGGGGTGGGGGGGCGCTGGGAGTGGGGAGAGAGGAGGGGGGGTATGGGGGTGGGGGAGGTGGAGGGGAAGGGGGAGGGGGGAGTGGGATCGCAGGCCAAAACAACGGGCAGGAGGATGGAGGGGAGGAGGAAGGCGTGAGGGAGGAAGGAAGGGGAGGAGGGAGGAGGAGGAGAGGCAGAGGAAAAGAGAAAGGAGAAGGAGAAGGAGAAGGACAAGGAAAAGGGAAAAGGAGGAGGGAGGGAGGAGGTTCCCAGAATCGTTGCGGCCCCGTTGCCTGGTAAAGCTCTTCGTAAACTTGCCAATGTGCTGATCCAACGGGCGGATGTCCCATGCGTGCCGTCTACGAAGGCGCGAATCTATCATCTCATCATCCTCCGCCTCACTCCTCCTCCTCTTAATTTCCATCCTACTCCTTACCTTCCCTCCTCCTCCTCCTCATACTTCCCTCCCCCCTTCATCCTTGATCGTCCCCATTACCTGTAACCTGCTTATACCTCCTCTTCCGCTCCTCCTCCGCATTCCCCTATCCATATCCTTCCCCTCACCCTCCTACTGCCTCCACCTCCCTGCTCCTCCCGCCTTCGCCCCTCCTCTTCCCTCTCTCGTTCCTCCTCCTCCTCTCCTCCTCCTCACTTCTCCTCTTCCAGTCCGCCCCGCCAAACATCGCTCTCACCTCCGCTTGCCTCCAGTCAACATAGTCCTCATACTCCCCTCCTACTCCTCCGACGCCTCCCCCTTCTCCTCCTCCTCCTCCTCCGACGCCTCCCCCTTCTCCTCCTCCTCCTCCTCCTCCTCCTCCTCCTCCTCCTCCTCAATCCCCCCCCCCTTCCCCCTGGACAGGGGGCCTGTCGGCGGGCAGCCCGCTGTAGAAGGGGTTCGGCACTACCAGGGTGGCGGGCCCGGAGCCGCCCCCCAGCCTCCCGAGGCCAGCCCAGAGCTGCTCCTCGCGGGCCGCGCCGCCGAGAGGAAAGGAGGAGGAGGAGGAGGAGGAGGAGGAGGAGGACAAGGGGGAGGAGGAGGAGGAGAAGGGGGAGGAGGAGGAGGAGGAGGACGAGGAGGAGGAGGAAACGGCCTCGTCATCGACAACGCGTATTCTTTCCGTCGCAGCGCGGCACGGGCAGTCCGCACGCGCGCCCAGCACGCCGGGCGACGAAACTGCAAATTGCCCGGGCGCAAGGAGGGCGAAGAGACCACCGCGCCCACGCCGCCGACAGCAAGCGGCGCCGCCAACGTGCCAAGCGCATTCTTCTGTGCACCTTTGAGATTCTCCATCCACGCTGCGACCGCTTCCTCGCTGCCGTGTCTGGTGAGAGACCTGGATGTGTTCTGATGGGGTGTATGAAGACCTTGAGTTCGCCATTGCCATCTTGCCTCACCCTCCACACGCCTCAACATACAAACGCTAGAATAATTCTGACAATACTAAGAAGACCAATAATAAGAACACTCAAAAACCATAGTATCAATAATAATACCATCAACACTCAGAAGATGACACTACGCAGCATAAAACTAACAATAGTATTACTAATACTACTACAAAGCGAATAGTGGTAATACATATAATAATATTAGCAAGATTCTTAACCAAGAGAATGATAACATACTACTCACAGTACGAATACTACTATTAATACCAATGATATTAATAGTAATCATGCTAACACGGCTAATACACATGGTTGAAACTAGCAACCATAATAATGATACACATAAGAGCAATACACAGCATACTACGAATAATGATAAGAGTCATGCGTAGAAAAAGAAACGGCAGAAACGGCATACACAAACTTTTGGCGCTCCGTGCGGATCTCTAGGATCCGCGCTCGCAGAAGGTCCTCAAGCGCGGGCAGCAGATGGAAGTGCGAATTGCGATCGAGCATCGTCGACGGCACAGTGTATAGGACGTCGCACAATGTAAGGTGCAAGCGTGAGTGGTGTCTAGACGGACGGTAATCCAGAACGCATCAAACACACAAGCACGGTGGACAATGTTTTGCGGCGTTCTGCCCCCAGGGGCCCCCACCGGGCCCCTGGGGACCGCCACAGCATGGCGGCCCGGGGCGAGGAGCCGGCTTCCCCGCGGGGGAGGGCGCCCAGATCTCTCTTCTCGGGGAGCCACGCCGTGGTCAGCAGGCACGGGGCGACGCAGGACGTCTGAGAGGGAAAACAAATCTGTAACAACTGCGCCACCACCTCCTCAGCTTCGTCACGCTCGCGGCGAAGAGGGCGCGACGCTCCGCAACGCCCCGATAGCAAAGCCGCGGCGACCAGCAAGGAGAGCCTGGCCGGCTAGCCGCTGGCCTCCCAGCTCGTCGGCCAGCGCCGCGGCCGCCGCTGCCAGCGCGCGCTCCCAGCCGAACGCGTTCCGCAATCGCCGGGCGGTGGCGGCCTGCAGGGCGACGCTGAGCTCAGCGGCCTAGCGTTAGTTCGGGCCCGCACATCGCCCGCCAAAAAGCGAACACTGGTGCACTCTAGGACCGGGTTCTGCATGGCCACGAGGGCGCCCCTGAAGGTCCACACCAAAAGACATAACGCCTCCAAAAACCTCGATCCGAACATTTGCCTGCACCTCTTCTCCTCCTCCTGCTCCTCCTACTCCTCCTTCTCCTCCTCGTTCCTCCTCCTCCTGCTCCTCCGCCACCTCCCCTTGCCCCTCGATCCCCCTCCTCCTCCTCCTCCTCCTCCTCCTCCTTCTCCTTCCCCCCCTGGATCCTCGATCCGCGTCAACAACACAAGGGGGGCGGGGGGCAATTGAAACAACGGCGGCTCTCCCGCCCGGCTCAAACCCGCTCAACAACGGCCCCCAGACCCTCCTGGGGTCGACCCTGGCCCGTCTTTCGAGGCGGAGCCAGCCGTGGCGACGAGACGCCTCCGGGGGCAGAGGAACAGGCAACGGCAAAAAGCCCAAGCTTCCGCAGGTCCGCAGAGATCTCTTGGACCAGCGGCGGAACCCCCCTCCCTGGCGCGCGAAGCGAGCCAGGGGCGGCGCCAGGGACGCCGCCACGGGGGTCCTGCACCGACCCCAGAATTAGGTCGGGCATGTCCCCCTAGAGGCGGATGTGAAACAAATGCGCAGAACAACTCTCAAACATAGTCAAAACATACTCGAAACATTGCCCCCATATTATTTTTGGATTCTGTTTGAATCTTCCTCCTGTAGAGGGACACGCCCGACTCAACCCCAGAGGTCCACGCAGAACACCGAAAGCGTGCGTTTATGCATCTCTCTTTTCCTCGAATTACAGTAGGGCACAAGACACCCAACCCTGAGACCCCAGGACGTCCGTCGATTTTTGGTGTGGGAGCGCCACGCTTTCCATCGCAAAACCATCGAAACTCAAGGCATCCTGGAGGCAAACAGGGTGTTTCTTGGCATGGGTCCCCGATGTAGGCCCCCAAACACAGCGGAAAACGTCGAACCAAGGCCGCCGCTGTCTCTTCCAGCCTTCCCTCCAACGGCGGGCGGCGCTCCACGAAGGCGTTGTCGGGCACGAGCCCCACCCGCAGCAGCGCGGCCGCCACCAGGACTTGGCCGTCCCGCGCGCGGTGGAGGTACTGCGCCTCGGGGTTGCCGAAGGCCGCCCTCCGCCCCGCAGTCCGGAAGGAGGAGGAGGAGGAAAAGGAGGAGGAGGAGGAAGAGGAGGAGGAGGAAGAGGAGGAGGAGGAGGAGAAGGAGGAGGAGGAAGAGGAGGAGGGAAGTGAGGAGGAGGAGGAGGAGGAGTGAGGAGGAGGAAAGTGAGGCGAAGGAGGAGGAGAAGGAGGAGGAGGAGGAGGAGGAAAAAGGAGGGAGGAGAAGGAGGAGGAAATGAGGAGGAGGAAGAGGAGGAGGCAGGAGAAGGAGAAGGAAGGAGGGAGGAGGAGGAGGAGGAGGAGGAGGAGGGGAGGAGGCGAAGGAGGAAGGGAGGAGGAGGCGGGATGGAGGAGGAGGGAGGAGGAAGAAGAGGAGGAGGAGGAGGAGGAGGAGGGAGGAGGGAGGAGGAGGAGATGAGGAGGAGGATGGAGGAGGGAGAGGATGAGGAATGAGGATGCGGATGAGGAGAGGATGAGGATGAGGATGAGGAGGAGGAGGAGGAGGAGGAGGCGGCGGAGGGAGAGGAGAGGAGGAGGAGGAGGGAGGAGGAGGAGGAGGATGGCGGAGGAAGGAGGAGGATCAGAGGAGGATCAGGAGAGGAGGAGGAGGAGAGGAGGAGGAGGAGCGAGGAGGAGGAGGAGGAGGAGGAGGAGGAGGAGGAGGAGGAGGGAGGAGGAGGGGGAGGTAGGAGGAGGAGGGAGGAGGAGGAGGTACACAAGAGGAGGAGGAGTGATGAGAGGGAGGAGGAGGAGGAGGGGAGGAGGAGGAGGAGGAGAAGGAGAGGAGGAGAGAGGAGGAGGAGGAGGAGGAGGAGGATGAGAGGAGGAGGAGGACGAGGAAAGGGGAGGAGGAGGAGGAGGAGGTAGGAGGCGGAGCAGGAGGGGAGAGAGGAGTGAGGGAGGACGGAGAAGTCGGCGAAGGGGGGGAGGAGCAGGAGGAGGAGGAGGAGGAGAGGAGGAGGAGGAGGAGGAGAAGGAGTCGAGGAAGAGGAGTAGCAATATTAACAGGAGGAACGGAGGAGGAAGAGGAAGAGGAGGAGGAAGAGGAGAAGGGGGGAGGAGGAGGAGGAGGAGGAGGGGGAGGAGGAGGAGGTGGAGGAGGAGGAGGACGACGACGAGGAGGAGGAGGGAGGAGGGAAGAGGGAATAGGAGTAGGGGTAGGAATCAAGATAGCCAGCTCGAACGAGACATGCCTGGCATGCCCATTCCCACCCGCCCGCCCACAACATAAGAACAGTGCTGGGACAACCGGGAACCGAGATCACATCGGCGAGCTGGTTTGGCACAGCTAATGCGGCCGCGACAAAGGTTACCGATGGGAGCCCCGGCTCGTCTCAAAGGCTGCGCGGGCATTTCAACACGAGTCGAAGATGCCCCAATAGTACCCAAGCAACTTCAACAAAGCCCCAAGAATCCCCAAGATGTTTCAGGACACCCCGGGGAGCCCCAGGAAACCCCAGGAATCCCCTCAAGGCCCCAGCGAATCCTTCCCCAGGAGGCACCAGGAAGGCCCAGGAAACGCCAGGAACCCCTCCAGGAAGCCCCAGGAGGTCCAGGAAACCACAGGAAACCACAGGAAACTTGGTTGGCAAAACACATCGCGCGCGCAGGTCGGCCAGCTGGTATGGCAAAATTCTTGCGGCCACGATTGCGGTGGACGATGGGAACTGGCCCAGCGCGTCTCAAAGGCCGCGCCAACGCGCTGGCACCTCGGTGCAGGTCGGTGACTCGGGCGGGCGCGATGGCATGATGACGTCGACTACGGTGGCGACATGATCAGGAGGGCAGTGACCCGCGATGATGGCGACTTCGACGGCAAGGCCAGCGACGATGCCGATGATGGCGACGATTCTGGAAGTATTTGGACATGCGCTCGCGGCGACGCGCGCGCATGTCGGCCGCGTTATATTTGTTGTGCAAGATTCGCGCCCTGGGTGCATGACAAAGCATCGCGAGTGCACCGAGCGGCGTTTTTTTTTTTTTTTTTTTTTTTTTTTTTTTTTTTTTTTTTTTTGTTTTTTTTTTTTTTTTTTTTTTTTTTTTTTTTTTTTTTTGTTTGTGTTGTTTTTGATGGTTGAATATATGTCGGAGACACAAATATATATATATATAGATATAGGATATATATGTCTATATAATAAATAAATATAAATAAAATGTAGATATAATTGATCGTATGGTTTTCCATGATTCAACAAGTTGCGCGCGCGAGTTTTTTTTTGTTTTTTTTTTTTTTTTTTTTTTTTTTTTTTTTTTTTTTTGTTTTTTTTTTTTTTAAAAAAAAAATATAAAAAATAGAAAAATATTTGTAATGAAAACGTTTGAACATAAACGGTTTTTATGCTGAAAGGCTTGCGAACACAGTGTGTGTTGGTAGGATGTTGACATGAATGCGCGTGTGCACTTTGTCGTATTTTTTGTTGTAAGGGACTACCGGCGTGGACGACAGGACGTCCATGTTGAGAGGAAGAATGGCGTTGAACTTAATTGTTTTTGTCTGCAAATTAGGATAGGACGTCCCGGATGGGGCGGCTCGGCCGGGGAAAAGGGGGGAGTAGGAGTATATTCTAATAAGGAATGATGATAGCAATAGGAGTGCAGTCGGGGCGTTGACCTGAGGAACCCTAAATCAGGAACGAGGCCCCTTTCTTCCATAAGTCAACCTTAATTCTCCCATCGAACGCCAATCGACGGCAAACTGTATAACCACTAAGGAACACGGTGCCCCTCCCAAATGAAAAGGGTTCTTTCTTCAGCTCCCCGACTGTAGGAGTAGGAGTAGGCGTATGGGGAGGAGGAGGGGAGGAGGAGGAGGAGGAGGACGAGGTGGAGGAGGAGGAGGAGAGGAGGAGAGAGGAGGAGGAGGAAGAAGTGGAGGACGAGGATCAGGAGGAATAGGAGGAGGAGAACCAGTGTAAACCCAATGTTCATCAACGTCGTTGGAATAAACCCTGCCTCCAAGCTCCCTTTACACAGGCCACTACAACGGTTCATTTCCATTGAAAGAACTGCTTCTTTGGAAAACAACCGCTTGAAGACCCGGAAGCATGCCAAAACATGGTCCTCGGGATCACAACTCCACGGATCAACCTGACTGTTGCGTCTTGGCAATCCGGAATCGTACTAGAAAAGCCATTGCTGGGACTGGAACGCCACGACCTAACGTCACTGCTTCACCCGCGTAATCCTGAATCCTTTTAAAACACCATTTCTGGCACGTTGACGACGGAACCCCGTGAAGCTCTTGCAACTGTTGTAAGCGAATGTGCGTGGCGCTAAGGCGAGAGCCACATTTTGAAAAGGAGCAGCCCTCAATCCGTGAAGCACTTGCAATTTTTTAAAAACGAATGTGCACCGCGCTACGGCGAGAACCACATTCTGAAAACCACCCACCCTCATTCCGTGAAAGTCTTGCCAATTCTTAAAACCAATGTGCGCCGCGCTAGAAACCCTTGCACATGTTTAAGACGAGTATGCGCTGCGCTAAAACGATAACCACATTTTGAAAACGACCCGCCCTCATTCCGTGAAACTCTTGCAACTTTTTAAAACGAATGTGCGCCGCGTTAGGGCGATAACTACATTTAGAAAACCACCAGCCCTCAATCCATGAAATTCTTGCATATTGTTAAAACGAACGCGCGCCGCGCTAAGGCGAGAGCCACATATTGAAAACGACCTGCCCTCCATTTGTGAAGCTGTTGCCAATTTCAAGCTTCAGAATCATAACTGGTGAGGAAGTCTCAGGCGAAACGCCCAGCCCGCCCTAAAAACTAGCCTCGGGGTGCGACAGGGAGAAGATATGTATAAGGAAGGGGAGGGGGGAGGAGGGGGAGGAGGAGGAGGTTACCGTCATCCTTATCAGACTAATCACCATACTCCCCCATTCCAAATTCTCCTCTTTCTCCCGCTTCCTCCTTACCGTCCTCTTTACCTTCCTCCTCCTCCTCCTCGTACCCCTACTTGCTCTCCCTCTTCCCCGTCTCCTCCCAGCGCCGGGCGAGGTCGACGTCGACGAGCCGCCTCCATGTCGTAGCTGACGCCGTCCAGCTGGTGCTCGGACGGCGACGCGAAGCGAACCCCCTGCAGATAATAATCCTGCTCGGGCCCGAGAGAGGAAGGATGAAGGGGAAATGTGTCAAACAACTCCTGGGAGGTCTGCGTGGGAAAGATGACGGGTTCTTGCGCCCGATTAAGGGACCATTGAGCCGGATCAGCCCAGACTTAGCCCAGAATTAAGCCGTATGAAGCCCGACTCGGCGGAATCAGCAGGATTATGCCAGATCAGGCGAGTTTTCAAGCAGGGATGTACCAACGCCGATATGAACTTTATCCTCTCAACCTCGGCGTGCTTTCCGACAGGCTGGTCAACGCCCTCCAGCAGTGACTGCCGTTCTGCCGTCTGGTTTGCCAGGGCCCGCTCTAGAACTGAGAGCACGTCGCGCTCGCCAGGTGTCGGCGGAGCCAGCTGCCTTCACGCGTCTGAGTCGTCCTCCCCCTCCTCCCCTCCTCCTCCTCCTCCTCCTCGTCCTCCTCCTCCCTTCCCACTCCCCCTCCTCCTCCTCCGCCTCCCCCTCCTCCTCTTCCTCCTGCTGCTGCTCCTCCTCCTCCTCCTCCTGCTCCGCCTCCGCCTCGTCCTCTTATCCCACTTTTCCCCCCCTCGACCTCCTTCACCTCCTCCTCCTCCTCCCGCGTGCCAGTGCCCCGATGGGAGGCCTGCCGTGGTTCCCGCCCTGCGTGCTCCTTGTGTGTGTGGCATCTACAGCAGTAGGAGCGCAGGGGCCCCTCCACCAAAACGCCAGGGCCCCCCAAGATCGAAGAACACGGCCCAGGATCGACACATTAACAAGGAGCACGCGTGTCAAGGATCATACAATGACGATGTGGGTCCATGGGAGATGGAGGAAACCAGGGATCGCGAGGGGGGCAGTCCTTGGCAGGCGCCGGGAAGCGTGCCAGGGGTCCCTGGGGGTCCCCAGACGAAAAGTACTCCGAGCCAGCCCTGGGCGAATCGGGTCAGAGATGGTGTTCCTCCTGGGCGCCGCCCTCAGGGCCACCTAAGAGCACGGTCGGTCGGAATAAGGGGACGGCTGGGGCGCAGGGGGGGGGGCGGGGGGGGGCACAGCGGTCTGAATAAGGAGAGGAGTGCAGGGGGGGAGCGGGGGGGAGCGCACGGTCGGTGGGAATAAGGAGAGGGGGGCGCAGGGGGGGGGGGGGCACGGTCGGTCGGAATAAAGGGAGGGGGGCGCAGGGGGGGAGCGGGGGGGGGGGGGCAGGGCACGGTCGGTCGGAGAAAGGAAGGGGGGGGGCGCAAGGGGGTGGAGGGGGGGGGGGCCACGTCGGGTCGGAAAAGGGGAAAGGGGGAGCAAGGGGGGGGGGGGGGGGGGGGAGGCGGAGGAAGCGGCCCACGGTCGGTCGGAATAGAGGAGGGGGGCGCAGGTGGGGAGGGGGGGGGGCACGGTTGGTCGGAATAAGGGGAGGGGGGAGCAGGGGGAGCGGGGGGACGGGGGGGGGGGGCGGCCACGGCCCCCCGGTCGGAATAAGGGGAAGGGGGCGCAGGGGGGGTGGTGGGTAAAGCAGGGGGGTGGGGGCATTGGTCAGGGTGGATAAGGGAGGGGGGCGGCAGGGGAGGAGCGGAGGGGGAGGCCACGGTCGGTCGAATAAGGGGAGGGGGGCGCACAGGGCTGGGAAAACGGGGGGGTTGGCCCACGGTCGGTCGGAAATAAGAGGAGGGGGGCGCACATGGAGGAGCGGGGCGGGGTGGTCCCAATGGTCGGTCGGAATAAGGGGACGGGAGGCGCAGGGGAGGAGCGGGGGGGGTGACCACTTTCCTTCTATTTTTTCCTCTTTTCGGTCGGAATAAGGGGAGGGGGGGCAGGGGAGGAGCGGGGGGGGCCCCACGGTCGGTCCGGAATAAGGGAGGGGGGCGCGGGGAGGAGCGGGGGGGGGTGGCCCACGGTCGGCCGGAAATAACGGGACGGGAGAGCGCAGGGGGAGCGGTGGGGGGGCCACGGTCGGTCAGAATAAGGGGAGAGGGGCGCAGAAGAGGAGCGGGGGGAGTGGCCCACGGTCGGGCGGAAGAAGGGGACGGGGGCGCAGGGGGGGAGCGGGGGGGGGCCCACGGTCGGTCGGAATAAGCGGAGGGGGGCGCAAGGGGGGAGCGGAGGGGGTGGCCCACGGTCGGTCGGAATAAGGGGAGGGGGGCGCAAGGAGGGAGCGGGGGGGGTGGCCCACGGTCGGTCGGAATAATGGGAAGGGGGCGCAGGGGAGAAGCGGGGGGGGTGGCCCACGGTCGGTCGGAATAGGGGGAGGGGGGCGCAGGGGAGGAGCGGGGGGGGGTGGCCCACGGTCGGTCGGAATAAGGGGACGGGGGCGCAGGGGGGGAGCGGTGGGGGGGCCCACGGTCGGTCGAAATAGGGGAGGGGGGGCGCAGGGGAGGAGCGGGGGGGGGGCCCCACGGTCGGTCGGAATAAGGGGAGGGGGGCGCAGGGGAGGAGCGGGGGGGGTGGCCCACGGTCGGTCGGAATAAGGGGACGGGGGCGCAGGGGGGGAGCGGTGGGGGGGCCACGGTCGGTCAGAATAAGGGGAGAGGGGCGCAGAAGAGGAGCGGGGGGAGTGGCCCACGGTCGGGCGGAAGAAGGGGACGGGGGCGCAAGGGGGGAGCGGGGGGGGGCCCACGGTCGGTCGGAATAAGCGGAGGGGGGCGCAAGGGGGGAGCGGAGGGGGTGGCCCACGGTCGGTCGGAATAAGGGGAGGGGGGCGCAGGGAGGGAGCGGGGGGGGTGGCCCACGGTCGGTCGGAATAATGGGAAGGGGGCGCAGGGGAGAAGCGGGGGGGGTGGCCCACGGTCGGTCGGAATAAGGGGAGGGGGGCGCAGGGGGGGAGGGGGAGGGGCCAGCACGACCACCAGCACGACCACCAGCACCTCCACCAGAACGGCCAGCAACACGACCGCGAGCACGACCACCAGCACGACCACCAACACGACCACCAGCACCTCCAGCACGGCCAGCCACCAGCACGACCACCAGCAGAACCACCAGCACGACCACCAGCACGACCACCAGCACCTCCACCAGAACGGCCACCAACACGACCGCCAGCACGACCACCAGCACAAGCACCGGCACGCCCAGCCACCAGCACGACCACCAGCACAACCACCAGCACGACCACCAGCACGATCACCAGCACGACCACCAGCACCTCCACCAGAACGGCCACCAACACGACCGCCAGCACGACCACCAGCACAAGCACCAGCACGACCACCAGCACGACCACCAGCACGACCACCAGCACGACCAGCCACCAGCACCTCCAGCACGGCCAGCCACCAGCACGACCAAGCACGACCACCAACACGACCACCAGCACCTCCAGCACGGCCAGCCACCAGCACGACCACCAGCACAACCACCAGCACGACCACCAGCACGACCACCAGCACGATCACCAGCACCTCCACCAGAACGGCCACCAACACGACCGCCAGCACGATCACCAGCACAACCACCAACGCGACCAGCCACCAGCACGACCACCAGCACAACCGCCAGCACGACCACCAGCACGACCACCAGCCCAGCACGACCACCAGCACGACCACCAGCACGACCAGCCAGCAGCACGACCACCAGCTCGACCACCAGAACGGCCAGCAGCACGACCACCAGCACGACCACCAGCACGTCCACCAACCACGACCACCAGCACGGCCGCCAGCACAACCACCAGCACGACCGCATTATGGGCACACGGTCGGTCGAAATAAAGCAGTGCGAGATCACACCGGTAGGTATGATGACACCCCCACTATGCCTCCAGGAGGCCCCCCAAATGCCACACGACAACTGCAGTGGGGGATACAAACAAAGAGCGATGCCGATCCCGCTGGTCCTCAGACCAGGATCTCG
>CAUYUJ010007836.1:120949-156312 GCA_963575745.1 Prorocentrum cordatum
GAGTCCGGCCAGCCTGCGGCCCAGCGCTGCCGTCCTCCAGCGCCACCTACTGCGCCGCGGGTGCGGGAGCTCCCCTCTTCCTCTTCCTCCTCCTCCTCCTCCTCCTCCTCCTCCTTATTATTATCATTACACTGGCCCTTTCGCGCTCCTCCTCCCTCCTCCCTCCCTCCTCCACCTCTCTCGTTCCTCCCCCCTAGTCCTGCGCCTCCACATGGCGACTGTCATGCATTAGGTAACGATGCAGCGGACAAAGTAGCCAAGCGAGTCGCAGCAACCCTTTGTCAGCCATCCCAGTCGGAGCTGGAGCAGAGAAGTTTCGACCAAAGCATGCTGCGACGTTTCCTGTTCTATGTGGCTCGGGTCCTCCCTAAGTGGCCAGCGCTGGCCACGAAAGCGGGTGAGAAGTCCCTGAGCCGCCCAGTTAGTAAGAACCCGCCCATCGGAACCGCCTCGGCAGAACATGCCTGGGACCCTGGGGCCATCCCCCCTCCTCTGAGGCCTCCTCGCCTCCACCCCTCCGAGCCCCCAGGGCCCTACCCGAGCTCCACCGTTGGGAATCTGTCCGCGGCACGTTAATTTGCACCCTCTGCCGAGTCAGGGCCAAGACCCAGGACCAGTATCTCAAGCGTTTCGACGAAAAATGTCCAGGTCATTTTTCTGGCCTAGCCTCGCTTGCATAAAGCCCCAGGGGACACCAACTTTGGATTTTCGAGTACCTGCACAATTCAAGCACGATGATTATTAGTCGCTCCTGCGGGTCCTATTCGGAAACGGGTACCCGCGGCCGTTTGTTTCAAGTGTGCCCGCGGGAACCGTCGTCGAACAACGCAAGAAGCCAGTTAGCCCGCGCTCTGGAGCTAAGACACCCGAGGAGTGGAAGGGAATCCGCCCCTGTTTTTTTCGCCTCCAGAGCCACTCGAGCAATTTTATCGAAGAGCCATCGAAGCTGCGAGACAGCTGCCCAGCGAGGCAGATCAATCCCAGGCGCAGGCAGGCCCACACCAGGGATAAGGCTTGCCCATCGTCCTGGCGTTCTTTACACCAGGGGTGGGCCTTGCCGAGTCGTCCTGGCGTCGCCTCATTCTCAGTGTACATGTGCGAGTGTGCGAGCGCGATACCCGCACGCGTGTCAGGCACCCCGACTCAGGGGGAAGGAGCGCTCACTTAGTTTTCCTGCGGCACAGGCCGCAGACACGCCTTGGCGCGATGCAGGTTCGATCTGGGGTTTTGTTTTCTCGCTCCGTCTGGCGGTGCTGGTTACGCAGCCAGCCCTAGTACCCGAGCTTTGGGGTACCGCCAGCCAGACGAGGCATGCCGTCCTTTTCGCTGCAGAGTGCTGTTTTGGCGCCCTACTGAGTGCTGTGTGTGTGTGTGTGTGTGTGTGCGCGTGCGTGTGTCCTGCACGCGTGTCAGACACCCCGCCTCAGGGGGACGGAACGCTGCACACCTTCTTCTCTCCTGAATTGACGGTGCTGGTTACGCTGCCAGCCACAGAACCCGAGCTTTGGGGCTCCGTCAACCAGGAGGCATCCCACGAGGGCCCCTGAGTACGGGGGTGGACTTGGGTTGCCAGTCCGCCCCGACAATGGCTCAGCCCCACTTCCCCACCCCCACGTCCGTGGTAGGTGGCGTTTCGGTGCTGCTGTGGCCTGGAATGCAAAGCCACCTCAGGCCCCAGCACCGCATTCAGCGTCGGCAGCGCACTGCCGTCTCAGCGGCACCAGTGGCCGCTGTGGAGTACAACAGGTGGCCCAGTGCCACGAGGTTTCGGGTTAGGGTCGGGTCGGCCAACCCCTAGCCTCCCCATTAGCCAGGTGATGGTCCTCCTCCCGCTGTCCCCCCTTCCTGCTCTACCTCCTCCTCCTCCTCCTCCTCCCTCCTCCTTCTCCCCTTCTCCTTCTGTACGTGTGAAACTGCGTGCGGATCGTAAGTATGCTGTTTCAGAGAATCCAGCACGCGGAGTAGCCGACAAAGCGGAGGGCATGAGGGGCGGGGAGGGTAAGGAAGAGGACACATAAGGGATGAGGAATAGCAACTTATTCACTGCGCTCACTAGACTTCTGAAGAAGCGTGGTAGAAGATACGGTCAGAACTGTTTGCGGATGACGCCCGAACACAAGTCTCTCCCGAGCGCAACAAATGCTCCCGATATGGCGAGGACATAAAGAGGCCATGAATCGTGCTAGACAAGAAACTTGAATACACGTGATATTCCGGAATAGCCCTAAGCGAATCAGACCCGACTGTAGGAACCTCTGGCAAGACGGGGCAGGACAAACCTCACAGAGTGGGCGTTGGAAGAAGGGGGGGGACTTCAGCGGCGTCTCCGTCGGCAGAAGTGGAAAAGGCACCGTCTGCCTTTAAAACAGCCGGAGCACTACGTCACAGCTTACCTGTGGCACATGCACGTTCGGACCACGATCGCCGCGCTTCAAGGGCGGATTGTCTTCTCGCTTGTCCGCTGGGCCCTGAACCCAGGCGGGAGCGCCGTTTGAGAGAACCGCGCCTCTCCAACGCGTGGCTGGAAAGCGCAGTGCCTCCACGGCGGTACCTCCGCGCCCCGCTCTTTCGCGCTCGATCCTTCCAGGGACGGCTCGCTCTTCAGCCTGACCGCTGCCTCGCGCCGCGCCAGCTCCCTCCTCCAGCACGGCGCGGACGCGGTGAAGCGTGCTCGGGTCCATACTTCTCCCCCCTCGGCGTCCCTCGGCTCCGCCCTCCCGCGGCTCGTTCGCGAAGCCTTCCTCCTGGCCGCCTGCCCACGAGTCATCCCTCGCGACGCCACCCCCTTGGCGGCGCGCCCAAGGGGGTAGGGAGATTGGGGAAAGCTTCTTCGAAGGAGGCTGCTTCTTAGAAGGCGCTGGCCCTGCATCTATAGATCAGGCCCGCGCCCTCTAAGAAGCAGGGGTACTTCGAAGAAGCCCTGCCCCCTCCCCCTCCCCCACGAGGCCGCCTGCGGGTGCGGGGCTGGCGGCGGATGCACGCTCACCGTGCCTGCCTCGCCTCCCCGTGCCGCCTGGCCACCTCCGTCCCTGGCCCCAATCGCCGACGCGCGGCCGCCGCGGAAGCCGCTCCCGTCGCCTCCTGCTGTCCACGTTGCAGTAATGTGAGATGAAGTCCAATTTGTGTTCAGGAGGGGCTCGGTGGTTCCGCGAATCTGCGAGCGTTCCCTCGCAGTTTTACTAGGGAGCCCCCTCGGCATTCCTTGGGAGGGGAGGCGCCACTTGCAACACGAGAGGCAACCACGAGAAAACGCCTACAGAAAGGACCTGGACCGATCCTTGGCCATTGATGACTTGATTTTTGTTTGAAGGGGCTTCGTTCCTTGTTTAGCGTTCCTTGTGGCAACGTCATGACTGTACTCCTCGATGCACGTGCGTCATCCGTGGCGCTCTTGCTGGTCACGCGTCGTCGTTGTGGTCGTCGTTGTCGTCGTCGTCGTCGCTGCACGGCCGTCGTCGCCGCCGTCGCAGTCGTGATCTTCCTCCGTCTTCGCCGTTGCCGCCTGCACCATCGGCCACGTGTAGTTCCAGACGATGGGGTACCTCCGGAGGAAAAACAAACGACGTGAGCTCAACCTTTGGGAGGTCCGCGCGGAATTTTTGGGTCGGCGCTGGACCTCCCGCCACGGCATCCCCTGGCGGGCCTTCTGGCGCCGCCCCCACGGCACCAGCGGGTAGGCTCAGCGCTGACCCAAGAAATCTACACGCAGACAACCGAGGGTTTGCGCGTTATGCCGTCATACAACCAATATCCTGAAGCACGGACCGCTTGGGGCTCAGGAGGGGCTCTGGTCTTCGGACATAGAGGCCTCTTGGATGGGGTCGGAGTAGAGGGGGTCGGAGGATCGCGCCGCTTCGCCGATATATCGGCGGTGCATCGGCGATGTATCGACGATGCACCGGCGATAATCGTCGACGTCGGCGATGCATCGGCGACGTCGACGTGAAGCAAATCGGACTGCACATCGAGCCGCATCGGCGATGCGGCGCGATTCTCCGACCCCATCTGTTCCGACCCCGTCTGGGAGGCCCAGAGGACAGTTCCTCAGATCTATGTCGGGGATACTATTCTTAGGTCGGGCATGCCCCCTACAGGCGGATTTCCAACGCAACAAAAGTCAAGAAATATGAAGAAATGCAAATCAGCAAAATTCATCTCCAGAATATTGCTAGACATTTTTTTGAATATTCCTCCTGCAGAGGGACACGCCCGACTTACATCAAATCTACATCGGGGATCCTATTCGTCGCCGACGCTCGCCGTGGCCAAATCATGCCCCTTCTTCCACGCATGGTAGCACGACGGCTGCGCGCTCTGCGAACCCTCGGCCTCGAGGTGCGGCGGATCTCGGGGCTCAGAGGCAGGGCCCTGGTGCCCTCCCAGGCCATCATTCCTCGAGGGAGGAGGAGGAGGGGGGGGGGGGAGGAGGAGGAGGAGGAGGAGGAGGAGGAGGAGGAGGAGGAGGAGGAGGAGGAGGAGGAGGAGGAGGAGGAGGAGGAGGAGGAGGAGGAGGAGGAGGAGGAGGAGGAGGGGGGGGAGGAAGAGGAGGAGGAGGAGGAGGAGGAGACACCAGTGACCCAGAACGCCCTTCCCTCTGCGGCGAGGCAGTGCAGCGGCCGCCCGCGCTGCGGCCACAGCGTCTTCGTGCCCGTTCGAAGCGTGGGGAGACCAGCCGGGGGAGCAGGGGACGACGTGACCGACGGGGGAAGGCCGATGAGGACAAGCGATTAGGAGCAACACACATTTGCAGATTCCTCTTCCTATATTTTTACAAGCCCGGGGGGGGGGGGAAAACCCTCCCCCCCCAAAAAAAACTGGACCCCCGGGATCTGGGGTTCTTTTTTGGACGTCCTTGGAAAAAGGTCACTCGGCTTTCCGGGCCTCCACAAACGCCTTGCCAGCAGACCCAGAGCGATCCGAGGAATCATCAGAAAGGCCCAAGGGAGGCCCCAGACAGCACAAGAGCGCTCCAAGAGGAACTCCAAGTGCGTCAGGACGGCCCAAAAGACCCCCAAGGCACCCCAAAAAGCTTTCCAAGGGGCCTTCAAAAAACAAACATCGTCCCATTCTATTGGTAAACGTGCAATTTTAGCATATTCGCCTTTCGGGTTTCATCAGCTTTCAAGACGTTTTCAAAGCCCACGAGATCGCCTCCAGACGCCCCAAAAGGCCCCCTAGAAAGCTTCAAGACGGCCGAGCCGGGCCCCACGATCGCCCACGAGAGCCCCAAGACAGCCCATAATGGAACCAAGAGGCCCCCCAAGGGCTCCCAGCACAGACCCAAAAGGGCCATGGGAGGTCCCCGGAAGTGCCCAAGATGGGTCCAAAGGGGGCTCCAGCGGGCCCAAGCTCCCCAAGACGGCCCAAGAAGGCCCCAGGACGGCCCATGAAGGCGCCAAAACGGCCCACGAGGGCCCCGAAAACACCCCCACGATGTTTCCGAATGCCAACATTCATTGATTTTGCTCCCATGACATCTCACATTGTGACCCAGTCGTTGAGGGTCTCGTGGCATGCAGCGAAGATGCCCGAGGATGCCCCGTACGAGTTGCATATGCATGTTCATATCCTTACACACATGAATTTATATGCACATATGTACGCTATATACACATACAACAATGTAAATATGTTATATACACCTAGACATTTATACGGAACGTGCATGCGCGTGCGCGCGTATACATGCATGCGCGCATGTACGCACGCACGCATTCCGCTTGCGTGCAGAACTCAAAGGACCAAGGTGCATGGCGGGCAGCGCCAATGCGGTCTTGTATATCTTTATATATATATACACATATACATATAAATGTATATATGTATATGTGTTTATACATATACACATATATATATATATATGATTTCTCTGAGCTACGCGCAGAACGCTTGGATCGGCGCTGGACCCCAATCCCTGGCGCGTGAAACGCGCCAAGGGCGGCGCCAGAGGGTCGCCGGGGGGGCCCAGCGCCGATCCAAGAAATCCACGCGGGGCTCCGAGAAATTAAGTTTATGCCATTTTCTGTTCGCCGAGAGAAAGGATCGACGCGGCCGACCGAAGAAGGACAAGAAGGAAAAGAGGGAGTAGCGCACTGGGAGCGCACGGCTGTGGCTTTACCTGCGCCGCGCCGCTCGGCGGCGAGGGCACCTCGGCCACACGGTGCGGTTGATGGGGCCCAGGCGGACCACGTGGCCGACTTCCTGCGGACTGCGAAGGCGGCCCCCTCTCCAGCTGGGCGCCGCCATCGTCGTCGTCGTCGTCGTCGTCGTCGTCGTCGTCGTGGTCGTCGTCGTGGGTCGTCGTCGTCGGCGACGTTAACGGCCACGGCGACGGCCACGACCATAGCGAAAGCGTCAGTGTCGGCGACGCCGACGCCGACGCCGACGCCGACGCCGCCGCCGCCGTCGTCCCCTCCGCCGCCGCCGCCGCCGCCGTCGTCGTCGTCGTCGTCTTCGTTGTCGTCGTCGTCGTCGTCGTCGTCGTCGTCGCCGTCGTCGTCGTCGTCGTCGTCGTCGTCGTCGCCGCTGTCGTCGTCGTCGTCGGCCTCGGCGTCGGCGACGTTAACGGTCACGGCGACGGCGACGACCATGGCGAAAGCGTCAGTGTCGGCGACGCCGGCGCCGACGCCGACGCCGACGCCGCCGCCGCCGTCGTCCCCTCCGCCGCCGCCGCCGCCGCCGTCGTCGTCGTCGTCGTCGTCGTCGCCGCCGCTGCCGCCGCCGTCGTCGCCGCCGCCGTCGTCGTCGTCGTCGTCGTCGTCGTCGTCGTCGCTGCCGTCGTCGTCGTCGTCGTCGTAGTCGTCGTCGGCGTCGGCGACGTTAACGGCCACGGCGACGGCGACGACCATGGCGAAAGCGTCAGTGTCGGCGACGCCGACGCAGACGCCGACGCCGCCGCCGCCGTCGTCGCCTCCGCCGCCGCCGCCGCCGTCGTCGTCGTCGTCGCCGCCGTCGTCGTCGTCGCTGCCGCCGGTTCCGTCGTCGTCGGCGTCGTCGTCGTCGTCGTCATCGTCGTCGTCATCACCTCACCATCACCGTCACCACCACCATCATCATCAGCATCATCAACGTCATCAGTATTATCTTCATCTTCACCTTATATGAATTTTCATGCATGGTTTTTATCTTCTTCGTCATGACCATCATAACAATCTTCATCAGCATAGTCATACTCACCATCACCACCACCATCATAATCAGCATCGTCATCATCATCATCGCCACTACCATCATCACCATCACCATCACCATCACCATCACTATCATCACTATCATCACTATCATCATGGTCATCATGATCATCATGATCATTCCTATCAACATCATCATCGTCATCACCACAATCACAATCATCATCACAATCATCATAGACATCACCAGTATCACCATCATCATCATGATCGTGACCATCATGATCATCATGATCATCATGATCATGAGCATGATCATGATCATCATCGACGTCTGCAGCGGCTCCTCCATCGGCAGCCATACGGAGTTCTCTGGGAACCCCCGCAGGTCCAAGGGCGACTGCTCCCCCGGACGGCCGCACCGGCTGTCGGGCAGCTCGGCCCAAGCCTCCTCGCGAGGGGCGGCGGGGGGATGCATTCTACCGGGCAGTCGTCGTCGTCCCCTGACATCCTCGCGTCGTTGACATCAATCGCGACGGAGACAGTTTGGCCGCCTTCGGCCTCCAAGGGGCCTCCCTCCCTGCCCGGCCCCGCGGGACAGGCGAGACACGGCCAGGATGAGGAGCAGGTCCCAGGGGAGGGGTCACAACCTCTGGGGGGCCACGCTGCACAAAACACGGCGTCCGATGTTGAGCCCGCGGACCCTGAGCTCCAAAAGGCCGCGCTGCTCGTCGTCCTCCTAGTCGCCCTCCTCCTCGGGGAGGAAAGGAAAAATAATCGACGAGACAGTGGGTCGTCGTCGTCGTCGGCGTCGTCCGTAACCTCCTCCTCTTCTTCTTCCTCCTCCTCCTTGACCGCCCTCATGTTGGCGAGGCGGAAGGAAGCACCATCTCAGCTGTTCGTCCCCGCGTTCTCTTTCCCCTCTCCCACGCCGTGTGCTGCATCCCGAAGCCGGTCGACCACCAGTGTCCCCACCCCTCCTCCTCTTCTTCCTCCTCCTCCTCCTCCTCCTCCGCCCTCCTCCGCCCTCCTCCTCCTCCGCCCTTCGCCTCCTCCTTCTCCTCCTCCTCCTCCTCCTCCTCCTCCTCCCTCCTCCTCAAGGTTCCTCGCGAGTTTCGGAGTGGGGATCGACCAGACGGTAGTGGGGCCTAGGGAGGTACTTGCCAGACATCCACCGTCGCGCTTCCGCTCGCTGCGTGGCTCCACGCAGCATGGGCCCGCCTCCCAGGACGGCTCTCCATCCCGAACCGTGTTCTGACGGCCCTGGGTCCCAGCAGGGGCCGCCAGAAACCGAAAACTGCCTCTCCCCCCCGACGTGATTTCCTCGGGCCCTTTTAGGGCCTTTTTCTTCACCCCCCACTCGGGTCCCCCCCCATTACCATCCGCCCGACTCAATCATGGCCGGCGGCATGTGCGCGGTCCAAGGGGGGCCGGGAACGTATTGAAACAAGAAGAGGCGCCATGAAATCCGAGGAGATATCATGGCCCCCACCATGATATGAGAGAGCGTGATCCACCGCCGCTTTACTGTGGAAGATTGCCCCCCTCTTCCTCCGGAACCCGGGGGTCCCCCCCCCCCTCCGAAATTCCCCCCCCCCATCCCCTCACCCGGACGCCCCCCCTCCCCTAACCCCTCCCCCTCCCCCCCCTCCCCCTCGAAAACCGGGGGGGGTCACTACCGGTTCGAACTCCCCCCCTCGAAAACCGGAGGAGGGGTCACTACCGGTTCGAAGCCCTCCCCACCCCCCCCACTCACCGCCAGCAAACGACTTCTGGTCCCTTCCACCGTCCGCGCCACATCCCCCACTGTTGTTCCCAGCACCACTGTCCTCCACCACTGTCCCCACTGGTTCCACCACCGTCCTTGCTGTCCCCACCAGTGCTCCCACCACTGTCGCACCGTCCCCACTGTACCCACCACTGTTCCCACCAGGGTTCCACTCTCCCCACTTTCTCCACGGCCCCAACCACTGCCCGACTATCCCCACTGTCCCCACTTTCCCACTGACTCCTCCGCTGTCCCACTGAGCTGTCCCACTGTTCCCACCACTGTCCCCACCACTGTCCCCACTGTACCTCTGTCCCATTGTCCCACCGCCGTCCTCGCCACCGCCTTCACCACTGTCCCCACCACCACTGTACCCTCCACTGTCCCACTGTTTCCACCCCCCTGTCCCCACACCACTGTCCCCACCACCGTCCCCACCACTGTCCCACTGTCCCCCACTGTCCCCACTGTCCTCCCATCCCACCACTAGTCCCCACCACTGTCCCACTGTCCCCACCACTGTCCCGCTGTCCCCTCACCACTGTCCCCACCACCACCGTCCCCACCACTGTCCGCACCCCCCCTCGGCTTTCGAGGAGGGGGGGGGGGGTGGTTCGAACCGGTAGTGACCCCCTCCGGTTTTCGAGGGGGGGGGGGGGCGGGTTCGAACCGGTAGTGACCCCCCCCCCCTTTTCATGATGAACCGGGGGGGGGGGGGAGGGGCTCGAACCGGTAGTGACCCCCCTCGGTTTTCCGGAGGGGGGGGGGGAGGGGTTCGAACTGGTAGTGACCCCCCCCCGGTTTTCCGCCAGCAGCGGTAGAACACGCTCTTTCCATGATATCCACCTTCCCCTAGTCATCACCACCCTCTTTTAGGGGGTGGAAAGAACCCCCTTTCGTAAAACGTGGTTTAGTGAACACGACCTCGGGCCCAAACCTGGCGGGCGCAAGCCTGGAAAACGACGGCCGCGGCGCCCTCTCGAGAACCGAAAACGGACAATTCACTAATGGACGTGTCAGGGTGGGGGTTCTGTCCACCCCCGATTTCTGTGCCACGAAGCAGGGAACGGCGGCAGGCTCGTGCGGTGACGACCGACTTCGGCGCTGGTGTCCGACACCGCGCGTGTCGTTCCGCCCTCGGCGAGCGCGGCCCCCTGGTAATGAGCACAGAGCTCGTGGGACGTCGGCCGATTCTGGGCCGCCGCCGGCGCTCTCCACCTCGGAGCGCCTGCGCGTGCCAGGCACGAGCGTGCCGAGCGCAGGGGGGGAGCTGGCTGCTCGTGGCCGCCCTCTGGGCCTCCTGGGGGCGCTCTCGGGCCTGCGCAGCCTGACTAGGGAAACATGAACAATGACATAAACATAAAAACTCGGATGTCCGCGCGGATTTCTCGGATCGGCGATGGACCCCCCTCCTTGGCGCGCGGAGCGCGCCAGGGGCGGCGCCGGAGGCGCCGCCAGGGGGCTCCAGCGCCGATCCGAGAAATCCGCACGGACCTCCGAGTTTTTATGTTTATGCCATTGTTTGTTTCCCTACTGATACCCGAAACGACAGCCTCCCGGTCAGGGCGCGCTCCAAGAGCGAGATCTGGAGTTCGGAGGCAGCTCATCATGTCGCCTTGGGAACGTCTGAGGGCGACCAAGCCGACTTGGGGCCTTTGAAACTGCCTCCAAGCCAGATTGGGCAAGATTGAGCTTAGGACTTAGGAGCAGGCCAGAACGAGGCGGATTCAGCGGGACAGAGCGGCCTGAAACGGGATTATGCTGGATTAGGGTAGTTGTCGACCGTGGTCATCTGAATTCAACTTCCTACGACTTGCGTCTTAGTGGTAGAGGCCTCCCAGATGAGTTCAGAGAGGATGAGGTCGGACGGTCGCGCTACATCGTCGACGCATCACCGATGCGCCGGCGATGCTGGCGTTGCATCGTCGACGTCGGCCTGTATCGGGCTCCACATCGAGCGCATCGCCGATGCTTCGGCGATGCTTCGGCGATGCGGCGCGAACCTGCGACACATCCACTCTGACCCCACATAGAGTGGACAAGCGGAACTCGGCCAGGCCGAACTCGGCCCCGGCCGAGCTCAGCCTGGCCGAGCTCAGCCTGGCCGAGATCATTCGGCCGAGCTCGGCCTGGCCGAGTTCAGCCTGGCCGAGCTCAGCCTGGCCGAGCTCAGTCTGGCCGAGTTCGGCTGCTGCTCTCTGGGAGGCCCCGAGCCTCCCAGGGGCAGGGCCGACCAGACGGGAGGGCGAAGCGCCTCCTCGCGAGAAATCGTTCGCTGTCCGCGGCCCTCGGCGGAGCTCTGCGCGGAGTCCATGGGGGCCCGCCTCGCTGGGCTCTGTGGGGCCACCACGGAGCGCCCCCCGGGGGGGGGACAGAAACGCCTCCGAGGAGTGGTCCAGAGCTCCGGAGACCCCATAGCGAACAAACACACGAAATCGGAGGTATGGGCCGTCGTCGTCGTCGTCCTCCTCCTCCTCCTCCTCCTTCTCCTGCGTTCTCGTCCCTCTCCGTCCCCCTCCGTCCTCCTTCCTCCCTCCATCTCCACCTTCCTCCCTCCACCTCCCTCCTCTCTGGGCGGCAGGCCGTTCCCGGTGCAGAACGTGCAAGTCTCGTTGAGAGCTTGGCGACTTGAGTGCTGTCCCTCGACCCGCGCTGGAGCGTCCACGATTTGATGGGGCTTCCCTGGGGATCGCTGGATTTACGTCGCCTTGTCTGGATTCACCTGAATCTATCTGGAGTTGCCCCGATTCGCCTGGCTTCGTTCTGCCTTTCGGACGCCTCATGTCACGTACTATGACAGGTCAACAATCACGAAGCACTGTTAAAGCACGAAGTCCAGCTAAATCAGCCGAACACGCACGTTTGGCAAGATTGGATGGGCAAGTGCGTTGGGTGAGGTAAGCGGCGCAGGTGAGCTGGCTTGATCCCCACAAGCAGATCGGATAAAAATTGTGCAGTCCTACTGGGAATGGGAAGCCCCTCCCTATCCTCACCGCGCCACTTGGACGCCCCCCTCCGCTAGAGGCCTCCCAGATGGGGTCAGAGTAGATGAGGTCAGCGGATCTAGCCGCATCGCCGATTTATCTGCGATGCATCGGCGACGCCGGCGCGGAAAACATCGGGGTCCACATCGAGCCGCATCGCCGATGCATCGGAGATGCGGCGCGATTCTCCGACCCAATCTATTCCGACCCCATCTGTCCCGGACGTCACCGTCTCGTTCGGAGGCAGGCCACCGTCTCGTCCTCCCCATCCTCCTGGACGCCCCTTCCTCCAAAGAAACCAGAAGGCACCGATACTGCTACTCCCCGGACCTCTCCCGGGGTGCGTTCTGACTCGAATTTCGGGGCGAATCCAGCGGTGGCCACGAGGGCCTCTCAGGAGGCCCAAAAAGGCACGAACGAAAGAAGGGTACGTAGCGGTATCGGTATCTTTTCCTCCTCTGACCCCAGTTCTCTTCGAGAGTGAGAGGCAAGATGGGTGGCCTCCCCTCCCCCTCCTCCCCCTCCTCCCCGTCTCCTCTTCCCCTCCTCCCAAGATTCGACCCCATCAGCGAGGCCAATATCCTCCGCAGCCTCCAAGCTCCCTCGGGCGAGTGGTAATGGGGGGTGGCCCACATGGGGGGTGAAGAAAAGAGCCCTAAGGGGACACTTTAGTCAGGGCTCCTTTCGGGCTCCAAAAGAGGCTTTAAAGTGCTCCCTTAGGGCTCTTTTCTTCAACCCCCATGTGGGTCACCCCCCATTGCCACCCGCCCGACTCAACCATGGCCCGCGGCATGCGCGCGGTCCAGGGGGGGGGACCGGGGACGTATCGAAACAAGAAGAGGCGCCATGGAAATCCGGGGAGATATCGTGGCCCCACCATGCTGTCCACCTCCCCCTACGTATAGCCCCATCTTTGCCGCCCCCGACTTAGGGCGACGAGATCTATGCATATCCACTGCTCCCGGCCAGGCCCATCCTGGGCCCAGGAGCGGTGTATATGCCTCCCTGGCCAAGCCAGGAGGGCGTATACACAGCTCTTGGGCCCAGGATTGGCCTGGCCGGGAGCAGTGGATATGCATAGATCTCGTCGCCCTACCGACTCCAACCTCCCTCCGGAGCGTGCCGGGGCGCCTGGTCCCGGTAGTTCCAGTCCGGCTCGTCGGGCCCGGGCTCGTCCATGGGAGGCGCACGGCCGAGCGCAGGGCGCGCGGGGGGGGGGAGGCGGATGGGAAGGGCGAGGGGGACGAGCGGAGGAGGACGTCCTCCTCCTCCCTCCTCCTCCTCCTCCTCCTCCTCCTCCTCCTCTTTCTCCTCCTCCTCCTCCTCCTCCTCCCTCCTCCTCCTCCTCCTCCTCCTCCTCCTTCTACTCCCCTTCGTTCTACCCGGAAGGGGAGAAAGAGGAGGAGAGAGAAGGGCGGAGGAGGAGGAGGAGGAGGAGGAGGAGGAGGAGGAGGAGGAGGAGGAGGAGGAGGAGGAGGAGGGAGGACGGAGGAGGGAGGAGGAGGACGAGCGGGGGAGGAGGGAGGGACTATAGGGCTATAGGGATAGAAGGCTATAGGGTTATAGGGCTATTGGGCTATAAGACTGTAAAGCTATAGGGCTATAGGGCTATATGGCTATACGGCCATAGGGCTATTAGGGCCACATGGGCTATAAAGGGCTATAGGGCTATAAGGCTACAAGGCACAATTACCACAAGGTTATAAGGCTATAGGGCTACCGGGCACCTGGGCACCCGGGCGTGCCACCGAAATCGGTGCCAAACCTTACCTAATTATCTGAATCCGCTAGGATCCCTACAGAGGCAAGCTCTGATGGGGAAAATACGAATACGACCACCACTAGCCTAATATTACATATACTACCGCTACCACTACGCCAATACCTGTTCATACTAAAGCCGCTACTTCCGGAACGAGATACAGTCTGAAAACAAGAGGGATACAAGAGAATAAGACAACAAAGCAAATACTTAGGAAGGAATTTGAATGCAATATGAATACAATAGGAGTACCACGCTGAGGAATCCTCAGGAATGCCGAGGAAGCTTGATGAACCCTGCGTGCCAAGCGGATTCCGAACAAGCGGTTCCACGGTGGGCGCTTCGACACATGTCCCAAGAGATCGTTGACACCATTAACGCGACGCCACGAAGGGCCATATTGGAGTCAAGTATGAACACAATATGATTTCGACAGGGAGGCGTCGCATTGGATTCCAATCACATTTCAATAGGATTGCGATAAGATCTCAATAGGAAGGAATCCGGTTGGATCCTGATAGAATCCAACGGGAACCAAAACCGGTGCCAATGGGAAAGAACTTTATCGGATTCGATTAGGATTCCAATAAGATGTCCGTGGGATTTTATGGTATTCCCATCGGGGTACACTGGGATTCCAACAGGACCCCCCAAGAGCGCCAATTGGAAGGAATCCTATGGATGATTCGGTTAGGAACGAGATTGAATTCGAACTGAAAGAAGATCCCGAATACGACAGAATCAGAATTGTTTGGAAGAGCTTGTTTCCCGGTAGCATTCCCTCGAACGTGCACACAGGAGTCAGCGACTTCCCTTAAGGCAACCCATGGAGGTTTCATGGCTCTTGGAATGTCGTTGGAATGCTGATCCGTGCAACTCTCCTTTGGAAACCTCCTGCCGGGGAACGACCCCTTCGCAACTGTTTCACCTTCCACCGGGGAGCCATCCCTTTCACCGGGGATCCAACCCTGCCACCGAGAGCAATCCTCTTGCCTAGCGGTGCCCCCCCTGGTAATTGGAACATATCTCGGCTCTCGGGCGGCCGTTTGGAACGATTCGGGCACCCCGGGAACGCTCTCGGCGAGGTGCGGCCGACGGAGGGAACCTCGAGGCTGGAACACCGACGAGCCTCGAACCTCCAAGGAGGGAGAAGGGGGATGATGATGATGCTGCTGATGATGAGGATGATGATGAAGATGATGTTGCTTATGGTGGTGGTATTGATGGTGCCGCTGGTGATGACGACGGTGAGGCTGGTGATGTTGATTGTGGTGACGATGATGGCGATGGTGATGATGACGATGCTGATGATGCTACTGCTGATGATTGTGTTCATGATGGGTACGATGGTGCTGATGCTGATGCTGGTGATGATGACGATGACGATGACGATGACGACTGTGAACAATGATGATGGTGATGATGATGCTGATGATGCTACTGACGACTACGATGGCGATGATGATAATGATGGTGTTGATGGTTAAGATGATGATGCTGATGGTGATGGTGATGGTGATGGTGATGATGATGATGATGATGATGATGATGATGATGATGATGATGCCGATGATGCTGGTTTTGATGACGACGACGGCGCTGACGCGTATGATGATGATGATGATGATGACAATGATGATGCTGATGACGATGACGATGCAGCTGCTGATGTTGATGAGGACGACGACAATGATGATTGTGATAATGGTGGTGGTGATGGTGCTGATGGTGATGCTGCTGATGATGGTGGTGATAATGATGGTGGTAGTGGTGATGATGGTGATGCGGAGGAGGAAGAATAGAAAGAGAAGGAGAAGGAGGAGAAGGAGGAAGGGGAGGAGGAGGGGGAGGGAGAGGCGCGCCGGGGGGCGCGCGACGCCGAGCCGCGGGGGGTGGCCGCCTTGTTCGCGGCGGCCACGGGCGCCCTTCCGGCGTGGAGAGAGGGCGGCTTCTGGGAGCGCCGTATTGAACTCCGCCGATCCTATCGGCGTGTGGAAGACGCTCTTCCGATGGCCGCTGTCGTCGTCGTCGTCGTCGTCGTCGTCGTCTCCTCGAACTCGCAGTCTGGCTTTGCACGTCGCCAAGCTTGGACGCGTCGGCCACCGCCACTGTCGCTGTCGCCGTCACCCGAGTCGGTGGCCCTGACGAGGGGGTGACGGCGGCAGTGGCAGTGCCGAAACCGTCCAGAGTCCAGCAAGGCATGAGGGTGCAAACACGAATTGTCTGGCTGATGTTCTGGGGGGGGGGCTGTGCTCAGGGGAGGTTGCAGCACCGCTTAAGGATGTCAACCAAACCTGCAGGGTGGGCCCCGGTGGGCCCTCTCCATTTCTTTGTGCACTTCAGCTTTGGCTGCGGCTTCAGCTGCCAATGCACCGACAAGCGACTTCGGGACAACTTGCCCGAGTCGGATTTTCCGCTCGCGCGGGTGCTCCCCCCCTCCTCGTCGTCTCCGTCGTCGTCTCCGTCAATAGTCGTCTCCGTTGTCCCCCGTCTCCTTGCCCTGGGCCCTCCTCCTTCAGCGCGCCAGCCAACGCGATATTGAGCAACGTCGTAGCTGAGTCGAAGGGAACTCCCATCCCTTTGATACCTTCCCCGCCAAGGGCGGGGGTGGTGTCCCAGGGGGTAGGTTCTAGTTGATGGGGCCCCACCCAAGTACGCATCCCGCCCCGGGTGGTTCTGGGTCCCAGAACAGGCCCAAGACGCGGCAAGACCGCCTGCTCCAAGAGGCCCCAAAAATGGTCCTCGAGGGCCCCAAATCGCGCCTCCAAGAACACTCCCAAGAGGGGGCCAAGGGGCAACAATCACCCGTTTTCCTGATAATTTTTGAGATTTTGTCGTTCTCGCCTCGTCGGCTTCCCGACTCTCCAAGACCGCTCAAGAGGCCCCCAAGATCGCACAAGAGGCCTCCAAGAGGGCACCCAAACTACCCAAGAGGGCCCCAAGACCGCCGAAGAGGCCTCCAAGACAACCCAAGAGGCCTCCAAAAAGGCTCCAAGAGGGAACGCAGACGGGGGACCCGAACGGACATTTCGAGCCCTTGGCGAGTCTCCCAGGAGGCTCCCCAAGATGCCCCCAAGAGACCCCCAGGAAACCCCAAGGGGTCCACACGAGGCCCCCAAGAGCCCCCCAAGAGCCTCCCCAGAGGCCCGAAAACTACCCCCAAGAGGCCCCTGAGAGGGCTCGTCGTCATCGTCGTCGTCGTCGCCGTCGTCGTTCAGGTCGGCGGCACCAGCCGTAAGGCGTGTCGAATACATCGGAGAACCTCAGGGGGGGGGGGAGCATGTGAAGCGTCGTGCACGTGCAGAGGCACGGGGGAGGCCGAGACCCGCCCTCCTCCTCCTCCTCCTCCTCGTCCTCCTCCTCCTCCTCTTCCTCCTCCTCCTCCTCCTCCTCCTCCTCTTCCTCCTCCTCCCCTTCCTCCCTCCTCCTCTCCTCCTCCTTGTCCTCCTCCTCTCCTCCTCCTCCTCCTCCTCCTCCTCCTCCTCCTCCTCCTCCTCCCCCTCCCCCTCCCCAACTCGTCGTCGTCGTCGTCGTCGTCGTCATCCTCCTCCTCCTCCTCCCTTCCTCGCCCGTCCTATCCTCATTCATCTCCTCTTCCTCCTCCGCCTCTTCCTTCTCTCCTCCTCCTCCTCCTCCTCCTCCTCCTCCTCCTCATTCCTTTCTCGTCCTCGTCCTCGTCCTCGTCCTCCTCCTCCTACTCCTCCTCCTCTTTCTCCTCCTCCCTTTCCTCCTCCTCCTCCTCCTTGTTTTCCTCCTCCTCCTCCTCCTCCCCCTCATCTTCTTCTTTCTGCCCTACTCCTCTTCCTCCTCCTCCTCCTCCTCATCCTCCCCCTCCTTTTCTTCTGCCTCTTCCTCCTCCTCCTCCTCCTCCTCCTCTTCCCCCTCCTGTACCTCCTCGTCCTCTTCCTCCTCCTCCTCCCTCTTCCCTGCTCCCTCCTCCGTCCTTCATCTCCCTCGTCCCTTCTCCCCTCCCCCTTCACTAAATTTAACTCAACTGAACTCAAGTCACCGGCGTCGTTTGGGCCAACCTCCCGGGCCAGGAAGGGGCAACGTGCAGTGTCCCAGATGGACTGCCCAGCAAAGGGGGTGGCTGCCCATGGAGGGGGGGGGCATCGAGCCGAAATCCGCGATCCCTTGCAGATGAATCGACGTTAGGAGACCGATCGCAAATCCGCACGCTACTGGGCGGGGCGGGCAATCGGGCCCCTACCGGCGATCAGTGGGCGATGAAGGGTCGATGCGCCCCCCCTGGGTCTACCCCCCTCTAAGGATGCCCCTGGGTGCGGCGGCGGGGCATCGTTGAGGGCTTGACGATTCCTACTCTCTCTAGACTCGCGTCGGAGCTTCCGCGATCTGCTCTGGGCTTCCCCAGGACATCTCTGTATATATCTCGATATGTCTGTATTTGCCCCGATGTGTGGATCAAACTAAATTTATCTGGCGTGATCCCTGCAAGTCGATTGGGGAAAAGTCGTTTAGGCGCTAGGAGAGGGCACGGGGCGGTGGAGGCTCTGCCGCTGCGGCGGCGAGGGAGAGGGAGAGGAGGAAGGCGTTGATACTTCTCTCCGGGCGTGGAGGCTCTCGCCCCCCTCGCCACCTCCTCCTCCTCCTGTCCTCCTTCCTCGTCCTCCTCGTTTGTTCCTCCTGATGCGAGTTCCAGGTGAAGGCGCGGGCGGTCATGGGCGTGGGCCGCCTGTCGCCCGCGGACTTCGCTCGCCGGCCCGACCAAAGCGTCCAGCTGTGCAACCTCTGCCGCGTGGCCGAGGAGGGCCTCGCGCGGCCGTTGCAGGTCGCGTGCGTGCTGGGGCGCCTGCTCGGCAAGAGGTCGGGCGGAGACCGCTGCGTCGGGCTTTTGCCAGTGTTTTGCCGCGTGTGGTCGATGGCCAGAGAGAGCCCCGTTCGCGACTGGGTCTCGGATCGGGACTACTCGGGCGCGGCCATGGCGGGCAGCGGCGCCCTGAGAGAGGCGTTCATCAGGGCGCTCGCGGACGAGGTGCAATCCTCGCTGCGCCTGCCTCGCGGGCAAGCACTTCTGAGCGTGGAGGCCTTCCGCGACGGGTTCGAGATGTCCGCGCTGGCCTCCTGCGTGCTCGAGAAGGGCTTCCCGCCCACGGTGCTCTTCCAGGAAGTTCGAATGCTCTTGGCACCTCGTCTCCTGGCGCAGCTGGAGTCGGTGTCCAAGTCGTTGCAGACCTCCGAGTCCATGGTCCAGGGCGCAGGGCAAGGCGCGAGGCTCGCCGAGTGCCTCGCAGCCTCCGCGTGCAAGAAGCCCCCGGGTCGTTCGCCCGTCGATTTCGGAAGGGATCTGGGCCGGCGATCCTTCGGAGAAGGTGGTTGGTTCGAAGCTGCGCGTGAGGCATGCGCTAGTGGGGGCCGTCATGCGTGCAGTGCGTGAGCTTCGGAAGCGAAAGTTCAACCTCGCCCCGAAAAGCGCGGGTGCGTGTGCGTGCCGCAGCGACGCGCTGCGCGTCGCCAAGAAGCTCGAGCCCAACGGTGCGGTGGTCAAGGCGGCGCGGTAGGCGTCGCCTCGGCGTCGACGGGCGCGGGCAAACCAAGGGCGCCGCGAGAAAGCGCGTGGCCGAGGCCGGCCAGTCGCGAGCGCGCCTGCGTCGCTTCGCCCGCGCGGCGCGACGCTGGCGCGCTGCGGCGCAGATCCGACGTGCAGGTCCGCAGGCGGCCGCGGCCTACGGACATCAAGTACGCGGGTGTTTTGGTTCAGTTCTGCTGGCGCACGGGCGCCGCCTGGGCGCCGCGGCAGCTCCGGCAAGACTAGAGAGAGAGAGCGGGGCGCCTCGCCACCTTGCGGTCGCCCCGCCTGCCTGGAACCGATCCCGCCGTCGCCCTGCCGCGCCTTTGTCTTCAGCGATGGTTTGCAGCCTGGCTCGGGGGTCCAGCTCTGCGCAAGTCCATCACCGAGGCTTGGCCTGCTGCTGTCCAGAGCCTTACGGAGATTCCCGAGGGACAGAGGGGCAGGCGCGTGAGAGGCCCCATGTCGTCGGTCATCCTCTACCCACTGCAAGCGGAGTTGTCGCCGATTTCAGCGACATCGTGGCAAGTGCCGAGTGATGGGACATGTGACACTCACACGTGCGAGTTTTGCGAGGAGTCGTTCACAGGCCTGGACTAGGCGCAACCACTGCTGGGTGAGTTCGTGGCCACGCTCAATGCTCAGTAATGGAAGGAATCGGCCAGCCAGTACTGCGGTGCGGGTTTCGAAGGCGGCGCGGAGCTTCGGAGCTACGGGCAGTGAATCGCGTCTTTGTTGCAGGCCTCGCGTGGTCGCCAGCTGTCGGAGCTCATGATGACAATCGCCACAGGTGCGTTCTGGACGCAGCAGCGGTGTGGAAACTCCACCGACACGCCAGTGCAGAGGTGCTGGACACGCAACAAAAATCGTGACTCGCCTGCCCTCGTTCAGTCTGATGAATTCGTCTCAGAGGCTGTCGCCGAGCAGGACACTTTCCTAGATTTTTGGATGCGAGGGGTGATCCCCGCGGCCTGAGCGGCTGTGGATGCACCCATTTCCTCTGCGATCTTACAAGGAGCCTCTCTGGTTGGGGGGCCGTGGGCCCTGGTTGCCTTGGGAACGGGTCGGCCGCCGACCCTGTCTTCATTTTTGGGAACGCCTCGGGGGGGAAAGATGCCCGCGACCCGAAACTGAGGAGGGTCGGACTGGCTATCGTCGCTTTCCGCTCTTTCTCTCCTCGCGTGCTAGGGCCCCACCTTTTCGGGCCCCTCCCTGGCCCATCTCAGACGGTGCCTCGGGGCGAACTTTTAGGATTCGAATGGTCCATGCGTTTCACGTCCGGGTGGCTCGTTTACGTGACCGATTGTGCTGAAAAGCTCGAGGATGCTACCACCGAGTTTTCGTTGCCCCCGATGGGCCGCAAGCAAGCGTCTGGCGCTCCATCGGCAGTCTGCTCGCGAGTCAGTCCCGCCCAGAATATCATATCTCAATTTTCCTCCTGAGGACCAGGAAATTCTTACCCAAGGTTGGCCGTCTTGGTGGATCCTGGGCAACGTCTGCGTTGACATTCTTGCACGTGAAGCCGCCACCAGAGCGCGGTCTCGGAATCGGAACGATTCAGAGTCCCCAGCACTGAAAAGAAAACTCGTTTTTGGTCAAGTGGAGACTTCTCTCCGTGTTGCCCTCGAACCCATGTTGAGCCTCCGAGGAGCGTGGGGAGGCCCCTGGGGCCCCTGGTCGTCGCCCCCCTCCTCCTCCCCCACCGAAAGCTGTGGCACGCTTCGCGTCTGCTCAAACCCTGGCCGAGAGAGGCAGGTCGTGTCTTGTGTGCCGTGATTCAGCTTCCAAGAGTAAGGCGGCCGAATGGTGAACAAGTGAGTGCTGTCCCTTGCAGCCCGTGGGTTGTGAATTATCCCGAACTCCATCAAGACTGAATGTACAATTGGCTGGTGGCTGGGCCCACCCCGGCCACACCATGCATTTTCACAAAGACCACGGTTTTGTGATTTTGCGGATCTTGTAGGTATTTCGGCCAGGCCCAGCTCAAGGGTTAAGCGAATCCGTGCCGCCCACATCTCATAACCAAAGCCAGGCACGAGTACCTCGATCGTACCTCTCGTGACCTGATTCCCAAATGCTGAGCCAGCATGCTTTTTTTACTACTACTACTACTACTACGCGATGGCGGAAATCCTGCAAATCCTCTCTGTTCCTCCTCCTCCTCCTCCTCCTCCTTTCCTCCTCCTCCTCCTCCTCCTCCTCCTCCCATTTCCCCTTCCCCTGTCGTCGCCCTCCTGATCCTCGTCCCCTCCTCTCGGGAAGCGGGAAGAGGAGGACGAGGAGGACGAGGACGAGGACGAGGACGAGGACGAGGAGGAGGAGGAGGAGGAGGAGGAGGAGGAGGAGGAGGAGGAGGGGAGGGAGGAGGAGGGAGGAGGAGAGGAGGGGGGAGGACGAACGACCGTACCGAATGAGTTCGGACCTACTGCGCGGCAGCACGATCGGCAGCCGATGGCGGCCCTCGCTGCGGCCAGGATCGCATGCTCAAATGCGGGAGCGTTGGGCACGCCCCCTCGCGCATGATACTGTGCTTTGAGCAAACTGTGACATGTCAAGATAACTTGATGCAAGCGGGCACATGGACACTCCATCGGGGACGCGGGCAATGGACGACGAGGGAGGGAGAGGGGACGAGGAGGAGAAGGAAGAGGAGGAGGAGGAGGAGGACGAGGAGGAGGAGGAGGAGGAGGAGGAGGAGGAGAAGAGGAGGAGGAGGAGGGAGGAGGAGGAGGAGGAGGAGGAGGAGGAGGAGGAGGAGGAGGAGGAGGAGAAGGAGGAAGATGAGGATTGCGGTCGTCGATAGGCGGGGGAGCCACGGGGACTGAGGGGGGAGGGGAGGAGGGGAGGAGGGGGAGTGGTAATAGGAGCAGCTGCGTGATGGCGGCGGCGTCGATGACCATAGTAACTGGACTTGTGACGAGCGGGGCTGCCCGTTCGGCGGCACTCGAACCCTTTAGTGAAAGAGCCCGCAAGAGGGCCGCACTCGCAGCAGTGCGTCTCTCGCGCCAGACCCAATGACCCCACGACGGGACGACGAATTTGGTCGCAACCTTTTCTTCTTTCGCGACGCCGCGATGTCAGGGAAGACGCAGCAAACGCACAACCAACAACACACACGCAAACCGCCACGGGACCCGCGCGGACTTCCTTGGTCTGCGCTGGACCCCCGCCCCGCACCCCTCTCCTGGCGCGAGGAGGGAGGCGGGGAGGGGGGTCCAGCGCCGACCCAGGAAATCCGCGCGGACCTCTCACAGGTTACGCTCGAGTTGTTTGTTGCTGCTCTGCGGCGCGGGGCGGCACATTTTGATCACCGCGACCAGGCCTGCGGCGCCCTGCGCGCTCGGCAGCGCGCGCGGGGCCAGGCGCTGCGTCGGCATGCCGTGGCCGAGAAGAGGTTCCTTCTGGAAGCCCACGCCTGCGACGCACCGGTCACCACCTGCTCCTCGACCTCCGCCGCCTCAGACCTGGAAATCCGGTGCCCGGATTTTTTTCCGGGACGGGTCCCCCGCGAGGTCTCGACCCACCCAGAAAGAACGGGCTTCATCCCGAGTCGTTTCGCTGAGGGTCCTGGGGCCTGGCGAGGGGCCGTCGTCGTCGTCGTCGTCGTCGTCGTCGTCGTCATCGTCGTCGGCGGCCCTGGCCCAAGGCGGGCTTGGCCCTTTCACGGGGGGGGGGGGGTCAGGTGGCCCCCAGCCCCCTCCCCCGCCAAAGCCGAGGGTATCCCACCACGGGCTCCCACGAATGGCGCGGACAGCTGGGAGCAAAGTGAGCCAGGAACACCTGTGGCAACCCCCGATTCCTACGCACCTGCTCCTCCTCCTCCTCATCCTCCTCTGCAAGAGCGGACTCTGCTACCCTTATCAAAGGCCTGTGCCCGAAATTGCGTGTAGGGATTACGTAGTCTGAAGATAGAGAGCAGAAAATCCACCCCGATAGGAACCACCCCGACACGCGAAGCCTTTTAGCAAACGCACCCAAAGAAGGAATCAAAGATGGCAAGGCTGTTTAGTAAACGCCCAGGGCCGTTTACTAAACGCCAATTGTCTGGTCTGGGTGTTTTTTCCTCCCTTGGCGAGGACTATGGTGATGTGCCCGCTGGCCCCCTTGGGGGCGCAAGGATGTGGCTGGACTGTTGTCTTGTGTGCGCTGTGTAGTTTGCGCGTTTGTCTGATGTCTCCCCAGCCATGTCTCCGCTCTACTGTCTACGGTTGGGAACATTTGCTTAGCGTGTCGCCACGGCGGCCCCAACGACACGCAATGCCCTGCAAACGGATAACGTGTCGCTCCGATCCGTGGCGCGGGAGGCTCGGAAAAGCTCGGGAAGTCGAAGCTTGGGGAGTGGGAGACGGATATCGTGTCGGGTCGCAGCGTGGTGGGCCAGAACCAGCGGAGCGACACGCTTCAAAAATTCCCGACAGTACCAGGGGGCCAGCGGCGTCAAGAGAAGCCACCTTGGAGGGACTCGAACTCCTGGCCGCTCTACAATCGAAATCTATAGTAAGGACGGGCGGCAAGGACGCAAGGACCTTAAGACGCCGAAGCTGACTCTTTTTGGGCGGCGGACTGCTGGCATCCTGAAGGGCTCGCCGATGAACATCGCGAAGGGCGAGCCGCAGAGGCTAGGACGCAAGGATACCCTAAGGACAACCATGCGTCCTTATTCTGAGTTTTGACTGTAGATTGCTCCAAGATTCCCATAAGGACGCCACCGCACTACCAAGAGAGCAACCCCTTCCCTGGGACCGGCTTCTTGTATCGTGCGTTTTGTTTAACGCCCCCCCAGGGCCCAGTGAGGGCCTCCCAACGCCACAAACTGTCTAAAGCTAGCCGTCGTTTTTTTAATCTCGACGCGAGGATGTTATAAGCTGCTCCAGGCGGCAAGTTTTCATGCCCCAGCGCCTTACTTTGCTGTGGGGTATGAGAGCTGATACGGCTGCTGACGCAAATTCTCCCCTCCCCCTGTTCCCCCCTGATCCTCCTCGGAATTCTCCTTCTCTGGGCGATGGTGCCGATCATGCTTTCGCCATAGCTGCTGCCCCTGCTGCTGCTCGTCTTCGCGGAGGTCCTGCGCAGCAGACAGACCGGGCAGCTAAGCCAGCCAAACTAGTTGGACCAGCCAAATCGCCAGACTAGCCAGTCTGGGTACAGTAGCCAGTGGACCAACCAAGACCAAGCAACCAACCAGACCAGACCGAGCAGATCAGACCAAGCGAACCAGATGAACTCCTCAACCGACTAGACCAGACCAGACCAGACCAAGGCCGGCCAATCGAACCGAACTAACTGAAACAACCGAGCCAGCCAGACCAGAGGAAACATCTGCGCAGACCAACCAGATCAAGCAGACCAGCCAGCCCTGTAGACCAGTTAAACCCACACCAGAGTAAAACGATCAACGAGACCAAATATACCAACCAGACCAAAACCGCACTGCAAAACCCTGTAGTGGAAAGAAGGTGCGGTGCAAAAACCTCGGACCAGGCAGACCATCCAGCTCAGCAAGTCAAGCGAGCCAAGTAGATCAACTAGATCAACTAAATCAACCAGACCAACCAGCCAGACCGGACCAAGCAGAGCAACCAGACCAGCGAGACCTCCAGATTAGGTGAACTCGAACCAGGCTCAGCAGATCAACCAACATCCGCCACACCAACCAGACCCGCCAGGCCAACCAGACCAGCCAGATCAGGTGCACCAAGTAGACCAACTAGACCAGCCAGCCATCTAGCCCAGCCGAATCCAGACCAGAAAAAGAACATCTTCAACAACCAGACCAAACCATCATTACAATCAAAATCTTGCAACGCAACAACGCTGCAATGCAACCGCAAGAACAACCATGCACAACAAATATATTGGCGCTGCGCGCTTCGCACCTCCCATGACCTCCATGAACCGCATTCGGCTCGCACGCGAAGTCAAGCTCAAGCTGTAGCAACGAAATAGCAACAATCCGAGTCAGACAAACGCACCATTGTAGATAAACACTGCAATGCACACACCACTGTAATGCAAACAAACAACTGCAACGCCACAACACATTATTTTGCTGTAGTCGTAGTGGTGAGCGCTGCGCGCTTCACCCCCCCTGGACCCACTCAAACCTCGCACGCGGAATCAGGATCATAAACTCAAGCTCCAGCAGTGGCACAGCGGCACTCGGAAGCAGACCACAGCAGCCTAGCACAGAAAACTTGCAGTGCAACAAAACAACTTCAATACACCATGCATTGGTTTACTGCAATCGTGGTTGGCACTGTGCGCTTCGCACCTCCTCGGACCTCCACGAACCGCATTCGGCTCGCACGCGGAATCCGAAGCTCAAGCTGTAGCAACGAAACAACGACAATCCGAATAATCCCAACACTTCACTGCAGACAGAAATGCACTGCAAACGGAACCGCGCTGCCAGTACAACAGGTTTGCGGTCGTGGTGGTCGGAGCCGGGCGCTTCGCACCTCCCCGGACGTCCCCAGACCACATTCGGCTCGCACGCGGAGTCGTAATCACAAGCTCAAGCTCTGGTCTCTACAGCATAGCAGCGGAACAGCGGCACTTCGGAGCAGACCAAAGCTGCAATGCAAACAAACACACACACACAACACACAAACACACAGAAACACAGAAACGCAGACACGGACACACCCACACACCCACACACCCACACACCCACCCACGCACGCACGCACGCACGCACACACCCACCCACCCACCCACCCACCCACCCACCCACCCACACACCCACGCATGCATGCACGCACGCACGCACGCACGCACACACTCACGCACGCACGCACGCACGCACGCACACCCGCACACCCACAGACTGGCTTGCTGTATTTGTAGTGGTTGGTGCTGCGCGCTTCGCACCTCCCTGGACCTCCTCAAACCGCATTCGACTCGCACGCGGAATCAGGATCAGAAGCTCAATCTCTAGCAGCGAAGCAGCGGCACTCCGAAGCAGACCACAGCCGCCTTGCACCAAAAGCTGCGATGCTCCACACAACTGCAATGCCAACAAACTGTTCTGATGTAGTCGTAATGGTTGGCGCTGCGCGGCTTGCACCTCCATAGACCTCCTCAAACCGCATTCGGCTCGCACGCGGAATCATAATCAGAAGCTCAAGCTCTAGCAGCGAAACAGACCAACGCTGCATTGCAGACAAAAGCTGCAATGCGAAAACCAACACTACAATGCAACACCAACTGGTTTGCCGTCGTGGTTGGTGCTGCGCGCTTCACACCTGCCTGCACCTCCTCTATCCATAATTCGGCTCGCACGCGGAAGCATGCACGTGAGCCCGAGCTCTGGCAGCCAACCAGCGAAACAGCGGCACTCCGAAGCAGGCTAACACTGCATTGCAACCGCAGCTGCAATGCAGAACAGTCTGCAGCGCAAGCGAGATCTGTCATGCAACAGTGGCTGTTTTGCTGTCGTCGTCCTGGTTGGCGCTGCGCGGCGCCTCGCACCTCCATGGACCTCCTCAGACAGCATTCAAGCTCTGGCAGCGAAACAGCGGCATTCCGAAGCTCAAGCTCAAGGCTGGGGTTCCAAACTGGCTCTTTTGAAGCTTGGCGTCCCGCCGTGCGCTACACGGCTGCGAACTTTACCAAGCTCCGCCTCTTCCTTCCCGCTCTTCCTCTCGCCCTCCCTCTCTCCCTCCCTTCCTGCCTCCCTCGATATGCTGGCGAGGGAAAGACTCCTCCGTCCTCCCTTCTGCTCCCTTCTGCCTCCCCCCCTTCCTCCTCTCTCCTCCCCCTCTGCAGACACGTTCCTCCTCCTCCTCCTCCTCCTCTTTCTCCTCGTCGTCCTCCTCCTCCTTCCAGCCCCCATCTTCCCCTCTCCTTCCTCCTTCCTCGCCCCCCTCCTTTTCCGTCCCCCTCACCCATGGACTGCTCACACACTCGACTGGAACCTGGAGTCTGAGGTCCTGATGCTGCGTTGTTTGCCCTCCTGAGACAACAAGAGCCCCTCCCCAGAAGTCGGACGTCTTGATTTTTGTTCATAGTTACAAGGTCCCCGGAAAGCTCGACCCCCTCCTGGGGACCAATCCTTTGTCCCGAATCGTCTGTTGACGGTCCCGGGAACGGCCGAGGGCCCCGAGCCGAAAACGGCGAAAAACCTCCCTCTTCATGTTGTTCAACACATGGATCTCTGGGGCTGTCGTCGTCGTCGTGGTCGGAGTTTTCGGTCCCCCCTCGGCCCCATTCTCAGCTCCCCCCCCTCCGACCCCCCCCCCAAGACGGGAGGCGCGCCCGGAGCGAGCCCGAGCCCGCCGATCGGAGGCGACGATAGCAGGGGCGACTGGCCCAGGGTCGGGCATTACACGTACAGTCAAGCTGTGTCCAAAAGGTACGCGAAATAAGGAACGCAGGCCCCCTGTTTCCCGAGAGCCTCGCACGGCCACGAGGAGTGTCCGGGGAGCAGGCACGAGAGGAGCTCAGGCATTGCGAGCCCCCTTCAGAACCAAAGAACGTCCCTATTTCAACGCCTTGGCTGTGTTCCTCCAGGAGTCACTCCGAAGACATGGACCATCGGCGCCCCTGGATACATGTATTGCTCACCCATGGGCTAACCGCGATAAGTCCTTCATACCCCCCTGATGGGAGCATTATTTTTTAACGGGGTTAAATGTGGAATGTTAGCCATCGTGGGTCCCAAACAGTAGGCTCTTGCACCTTATGCGGTGCATTCCAGGTGGTGCAATGAATGCGATGCAACCTATGGAAAGCAACATATGCGGTACAAATCACTTTGCCGAAGTTGAAATTGTCGACTCCACTGCTCGCGCAATCGTCCCACCCACCCACCCGCAACTTGGTTTGCAAAAGCCCATGCGGGAGCGACTGCGATGAGTGCTGGGTGTTGGCTGGTGCATCTTTGCGGCCGCGCTAACCCGCGCATGCTCACGCGCATAGCGGCCAGCTAGCTTGGCGCGACCGGCGCGAACGCGGTGGCGCTGACCGCTTGGCACTTCCCAGCGGGCACTTCAGTGCGAGTCAGTGACTTTGGCGGGCGCGGTATCATGGCAACGTCGACGACGGTAGACATGATAATGGTAATAGCGATGGTGACGGTGGTGACGATGATGATCGTAGCGATGCAATCTCGATGAGTGCTGGGTGTTGGCTGGTGCATCTTTGCGGCCGCGCTAACCCGCGCATGCTCACGCGCATAGCGGCCAGCTAGCTTGGCGCGACCGGCGCGAACGCGGTGGCGCTGACCGCTTGGCACTTCCCAGCGGGCACTTCAGTGCGAGTCAGTGACTTTGGCGGGCGCGGTATCATGGCAACGTCGACGACGGTAGACATGATAATGGTAGTAGCGATGGTGACGGTGGTGACGATGATGATCGTAGCGATGCAGTCTATGTGGTGCAATTAATGTCTGTTCGCAGTGAGTTGTCCACTCCACTGCTCGCGCAAACATCCCACCCACCCACCCACAACTTGGTTTGCAAAATCTCTCAAGACCGTGACGGTGGGTACCAAATGGCACTTGGCAACGACAGCGACGCCGACGACGACAGCGACAACGACGACGACGCCGCCGACGACGACGACGACGTCAACGACGCCGACGACGACGACGGCGGCGACGACGACGACGCCGACGTCGACGACGACGAATACGACGACGACGCCGACGACGACGACGAACACGACGACGACGTCGCCAACGAAGACGACGACGAGGGAGGAGGGAGGACGACGACGGCGACAACGACGACAACGACGACAACGACGAGGGAGGAGGGAGGACGGCGACGACGCGAACGACGAAGAAGGAGGAAGGACGGCGACGCCGACGACGGCAACGACGAGGGAGGAGGGAAGACGACGACGACGACAACGACGACGACGACGACGGCGACGAAATAGGAGGGACGACGACGAGACGCCGACGACGGACGACGTCGACGACGAGGGAGGAGGAGGAAGGACGACCACGGCGATAATGACGACGGAAACGACGACGACGCCCAAGCGGACGACGACGCCGAACACGAGGAAAGACAGAGGACGACGTAGGCGACGACGACGACGACGCGAGAGGAGGGAGGACGGCGACGACGACGACGACGACGACGCAAGAGCGCGCGCGCACGCTTTTGTTGAAAGTCCGTGTTGCGAAACCTTGTGTTTCTGTAGGTTTTTTGGACACACGATGTTGGAATCCTTCCGAAGCCGATGGGTTTTGAAGGATTTCGGCATACGCGCGCGACGACGCGCGCGTCTGCACTTCGTCCCATTTTCTGCAGAGGACTATCGCGACGGCACACGCGCAAGGGCTTTCGACAGATTTCGACATGCGCGCGCGAAGCCCGTTTGGTAGCATTTTGTGAAAATCTGGAACAACCAATGGTTTTCTCAGGATTTCGCAAGAGCTCGCGCGTAAGGTTTTTAAGCAGATGCGTGTTGCGAAACCCTGTGTGTTGGTATGTTTTTTTGGAAGCTCGATAGCGAACTCCTTCCGACACCGAAGGTTTTTGGAGGACTTTGGCATGCGCGCGCGACGACGCGCGCGTGTGCACTTCGTCCCATTTTTGCAAGGGATCCGAAAACATGTGTATGTTAGAACAAAATATGTCCCATCGTATCGTTTTATAACAAGGGAACCTCAGAAGGGGGTCGATACCGGTCCCCCTGGGACATTGTAGTTTCATAATGAGGATGGACATGTGGTCAGAATAATGTATGATTTGCATACCCGAAAGGGGAACGGATAACGCCGGGGGGGGGTAGAGTCTATTCTCTTGTTTGAAAGGAGAATCTACGTGGTGCAAGTCACGTGCCGAACTTGAAGCTGTCAACTCCCCCGCTTGCGCAATCATCCCACCCACCCACCCGCAGCTTGGTTTGCAAGACCCATGCGGGAGCGACTGCGATGAGTGCTGGATGTTGGCTGGTGAATTTCTGCGGCCGCGCTAACCCGCGCATGCTCGCGCACACAGCGGCCAGCTAATTTGGCGCGACCGACGCGAACGCGGTGGCGCTGACCGCTCGGCTCATCCCAGCGGGCACTTCAGTGCGAGTCGGCGACTTGGGCGGGCGCGGTATCATGGCAACATCGACAATGGTAGACACGATGATGGTAGTAGCGATGCTGGTGGCGATGCTGACAGCGAAGACGGGGCAGCCAGTGACGGCGCCGATGCTAATCACGCCGACGACGATGACGGCGTCTTCGCGTCGGTGATGAAGGTTTTGGAATGATTTCGAAATGCGTGCGCGGCAGACGCGCGAGAGTGGATCGCATGGTAGTATGTGACACGGATCGTGCCATCCCGGCACGCGCGCACGGGCGTTCGACAGATTTCGACATGCGCGCGCGAAGCCCGTTTAGTAGCATTTTATTCGCGAGAACGCGCACGGTTTTGTTCAAAATCCATGTTGCGACACCTTTTTAATTTGTTTTTTTTTGACACTCCATTTTGAAATCCTTCGGGAACCGAAGGTTTTTGAAGGATTTTGGCATGCCCGCGCGACGACGCGCGCGTGTGCACTTCGTGCCGTTTTTTTGCATGGTTTCTTGAGAACTTATGACTTCTGATGAACGAGTGTGCGCGCATAGTGTTTGTTGCAGAGGATGGCGGGGGAACTGGGATATTATGAATTCGCAAGTACGATGGACATTGGGTCACAACCATCTGTGTTTTGCATAGGTTCTTGGGGTATCGATGAGTCCGGGGGGGAGGGTGGTAGGAACTATTTTTGTTAGAAAGGAGAATTTACGCGGTGCAACCTGTGCGATGCAGTCTATGCGGTGCAGTCAGTGTGGTGCAATCTGTGCGACGGCGACGGCGGCGACGGGCGGCACCGTCCGCAAAAGCCGCCACTCGCCCCGAGCGGCGGCGACGGCGACGGCGGCGACGGGCGGCACCGCCCGCAAAAGCTGCCACTCGCCCCGAGTGGTGGCCACGGCGACGGCGACGGCGGCGACGGGCGGCACCGCCCGCAAAAGCCGCCACTCACCCCGAGATGGTTAAGCCAAGTAAGAACCCCTAAGTCCAAACTCTGCTTGGGGAACTGGGACATCAACACTACTCGGGAAAGCAATACTCCGCCGCCGCCGTCGCGGAGGAGGAAGAGGGGATAAGGAGCAGCAGGAGGAGGAGGAGGAGGAGGAGGATACGGAGGAGGAGAAGGAGGAGGAGGACGAGGAAGAGAAAGAGGAGGACAGGGCGAATCGGGGTACGCGCGGAGTTGATTGCCAGCCACAAGCTTTGGGGGGGAGTGAAGAAGGGGGGGCGACATCAAACCGGGAAGACCAACATGATCGACCCACGAACCCAGAAAGGAATATAGAACTGTAACACATGGCAGCGTTTTCAAAGACACCTGATTGGGTGACGGGCAAATGCAATGCTGAATGTATCGATCTTGATGTACCCTGCCGAGGGCTGTGCTGTGCTGCACCGTGCTGAATTGCGATGTGCCATGGAGCGATTGTGCTCTATAGCGTCGTGGATCGAGTCCTCCTTTGCATCCGAGTCCTGACCGAACTGATCTGGATCTTAAGCTCGAGCTGCCTGAACACATAGTAGCTGCCCCAGAGCTAATGGACAGGGGAGGGGACGTGCCAAGGGACCGCGCTACGGAACGTGCCAATGGATGTGCCACGGGATGTGCCAGGGGACGCGCCACGCGACATGCCAGGGGGACTCGCCAAGGGACGCCCCGCGGAACGTGCCAAGGAACGTGCCAAGTTGCAATGCTGCCAAAAAATAAAAAAATCAAGAACTCATTGAAAATTGAAGAAACTGTACGACTCTCAATCGTTTTTGGAGTTTCGGACCAAATACATATAAACCAAAGCATTTCCTACCTCCTGGGGGCCCAAACCATATAAGACACAACATTTTCATACATCAGGTCTCCCAAATGCGGTGTTTTATATGGTTTGGGCTCCCAGGAGGTAGGACATTCTTTGTATTTATATGTTTTTGGTCCCAGACCTCAAAAAACGATTGAGAGTCGTACAATTTCTTCAATTTTCAATGCTTTTTTGATTTTTTATTGTTTTTTTTCTTTTGGGACCTGGGTCACTACCAGCTGGGCTTGCCACAAAAGGAATTAAGTTGTAATTCGCCACAACAGGGTTCCTTTTGTAATCAGCCACAAAAGGAATCAACTTGTAATCCGCCACAAAGGAATTCAATTTGTAGTCCATTACACAAGGGATCAATTTGTGATCCGCCACAAAAGGAATCAATGTGTAATCCGCCAAAAAGGAATCAATGTGTAATCCGCCACAAACAAAATCAGTTTGTAATCAACCACGCAAGGAATTAATCTGTAATCCGCAACAAACGGTATCAATTTGTAATCCGCCACAAAAGGAATCCACTTGTAATTCGCCACAACAATAATCAATTTGTAATCCGCCACAAAAGAAATCCTTTTGAAATCCGCTACAAAAGGAATCAATGTGTAATCCGCCACAAAAAGGAATCAATATGTAATCCGCAACAAAAGCTATCAATTTGTAATCCAACACAAAAGGAATCAATCTATACTTTGCCACAACAGGAATCAATGCGTAACCCGCCACAAACGAAAATCTTCTGTAGGGAGGGGATGTACATGGTGAGTCAATCGCTACTAGGATTCTATGAGAGGTGGATCCATCTCTCATCGGATTCTATTAGACGTGGATCCATATGTAATGGGGTTCTCTTAGAAGTGGATCCATCGCTAATAGGACTCCATGAGAGGCCACCTCACATAGGATTCCATTACAAGTGAATCCACCTCTAATCGGATTCCATTAGAGGTGTGCCCATTCCCTAAAAGGATTATATTAGAAGTGGATCCATAACGAAAAAGATTCTATTAGAGGTGGATCCATATGCAATAAGGTTCCATTTGAAGTGGATCCATCTCTAACGGGATTCTGTTAGAGGTGGACCCATCTCTAATACTATTCAATTAGAGGTGGACCCATCTGTAGTAGGATTTTATTAGAGGTGGATCCAGGTGTAGCAGGATTCTATTAGAGGTGGACCCATCTCTGTTCGGATTCCATTTGATGTGGATTCAGTTGTAATATGATTTCATTTGAGGTGGGCCCATCTTTCATAGGATTCCATTAGTTGTGGATCCAGCTGTACTAGGATTCTATTAGAAGTGGACCCATCTGTATTGGGATTCTGTTAGAAGTGGATCCATCTGTGGTAGGATTGATCTGGGGGTGGACCCGTTTGTAATACGATCCTATTAGAGGTGGATCCATCTGTAATAGTCTTCTATTAGAGGTGGATCCACTTGTAGGACTCCATCAGAGGTAGGTGGGCCCACCCCTAATAGGATTCTATCATAGGTGGACCCATATGTAATAGGATTATATTAGGTGTGTGTCCATCTGTCATAGGGTTCTGTTAGAGATGGGTCCACCCGCACTAGGACTCCATTAGAGGTGGATCCATCTCTAATCGGATCCTATCAGAGGTGGGTCCATCTTTAATAGGATTCCATGGGCATGGAACTTCTTCTAATAGGATTCTATTAGAGGTGGATCCATATGTAATTGGAGTCCATTACAGGGGCATCCATGTCTAATTGGATTCTATCAAAGGTGTATCCATCGCTATTCGGATTCTATTGGAGGTGCACTCATATGTAATGGGGTTTTATCGGACGTGGGTTCATCCGTAAAAAGGATTCTATTAGAGGTGGATCCATCCGTACCAGGATTCCATTCGAGGTGGATCCATCTCTGATGTGATGCCATTAGTTGTGGACCCATCTCTAATGGGATTCTATTGGAGGTGGATCCATCTGTCATAGGATTATATTAGAGGTGGCGCCATCTGTAGTGGGATTTTATTAGGGGTGGATCCATTCCTAATCTGATTCTATGGATGGTGGACCCATATGTAGTAGGATTCTCTTCGAGGTGGATCCATCTGTCGTGCGATTATATGAGAGGTGGTTCCATCTGTAATGCGATTGTATTCGAGGTCGACCCGTGCATTTTAAGATTTGATCAGAGGTGTATGCGGTTGTGGAAGGATTCCATTCGAGGTGGGCCCATCTCTAATAGGATCCCAATAGAGGCGGATCCATGTCCAATCGGATTCCATTAGAGGTGGATCCGTATGTCATGGGATTCTATTAGAGGTGGATCCATCTGTAATAGGGTTCTATTAAAGCTCGATCCACATAACGTCATGTCCCAGGGGACTGAAACAAAACCTCCACCCCACAGGGCCCCCGCTCAAGACATCCCTCAATTTTGCCAAAACCAGCGTTTCGCTCGAGACATCCTCAACTCATTATGAAAAAAACAAGCGTTTCGCTCGAGACATCCTGCTCAAATTCAAGGAAATCCCAAAACAACATCCGAATTAGTCGAGACATCCTCGAAATTCCTGCGCGCGGGACGCGGCACGCGCGAGACATCCTCGGAATTCCTGCGCGCGGGTCGCGTTTCCGCGTCGCGGTCGGCTCTGAAAAGCCAGCGTTTCGCTCGAGAAATCCTCAACAAATTCTGAAAACAAGCGTTTCGCTCGAGACATCCCCAACTCTGCAAAACCAGCGTTTCGCTCGAGACATCCTCCCAATTAATTCCGCCGGCCCACCTCGACCTCGAAAATTATCAGGAAATAACTCCGCCGGCCCACCTCCCGCATGGCAGCGGGGTCAGGTTTAGCTACTAAAAGAAAACCCTGGGACGGAGCCCTTTCCGGGAAAAAAAATTGATACCGCTACTCCCCAGACCTCTCCCTGGGTGCGTTCAGACCCGGATTTCGAAGCGAATCCAGCGGTGGCGACGAGGGCCTCCCAAGAGGCGCAGAGAAGGGAACACGCGGAAAGGGTAGCGCTATGGGTACCATTCCCCCCTCTGACAAACGCCCCTCGCGGTGACTCGCCCCCCTCATCGCCTCCGAGCTGAAGGCGCGCGCCGACCGCCCCCCCGCCCCCCGGGCGCGCCTCACATCACGCCGCATCCGCACCGGGGGGGCCGACGGCCCGCCGCCTCGGGGGGATCTCCGAAGTTCCGAGGTGAGGCTCGGGGCGCGGGCAGGCCCAGACGCAAGATGGAGGACGGCCAATCCCTCCTCCTCCTCCTCCTCCCCTCCTCCTCCTCCTCCTCCTCCTCCTTCTTCTTCTTCTTCTTCTTCTTCTCCTTCTCCTTCTCCTTTCCCTTCTCCTCCTCCTCCTCCTCCTCCTCCTCCTGCTCCTCCTC
>CAUYUJ010007836.1:156412-213912 GCA_963575745.1 Prorocentrum cordatum
GTTGCGAAACGAATCCAAGACAAACGCGCAACATGTCTGTCACCAAATGTACAACGCTCGTTACACACGTGCACACACAACTTGAGACGTGAGAATCGGGCTCAACATATCCCACACTTCTGAAATATCCGCACTCCTCCTGAGACGCGTCGGCACGACCTGCTGACAAGTCTTCAAAACGAATTCGAACTCACACGATACTAATTACTCAGAGCTTCCTATGAAGGCTACTCCAGACAGTCCTGAAAACGAAGCCCATGGCCTTAAAGTGCCTGGAGGCTGTCGCACGCGAAACGCACTTAGTTAACAAATCTGCTACGTTCACCCTAGTGCCTACTGAGATTATCTTCAAGAGGCGATCCAGGACTTTCTCCAGGATCCACAGAAACTTAATCATTACATGTTTCTGTTTGCCTAAACCCTTCCAATGTGCAAACGCTCGTGCCGCGGGCGAATCCGAGGCAATCGAAACAGAAAGCTCATCCTTCACCTTGCTCACTACATGCACTTCAAACGAGAATCCGAAATCCTCCAAGATGGCCTTGATCAGAAGGCCAGTCGCTCCACCTTCCAAGATGCAGTAGTATTCTGCTTCTCCACTGCTGAGTGCTACTGTCGATTGCAATGTAGATTGCGTCCTTAGAGTATGCTTGCCGAACATTGCTACCATACCGTTAGTACTCTTACGTGTAATCGGGCATCCTGCCCAGTCTGTGTCCACCGACATACTGAGCTCCTTCGGCATTGCCTCAGGGAAAAACCGGGAGACGAGGCACGGGTACTTCTTCAAATGGCGGCGCAACTTCTTAAGAGCCGCCAAGTCCGAGACATTGGGGTGCTGCATTTTCCTCGTCAAGCTTTTGACCGCATCGCCGATGTCTGGCCGATCTTGAGCAAGATAGGCCGCTCGCATCACGCCTGAGCGGTAGGCGCGGACACCGGCAGCGTCCAAGACAGGGAGCTCAAGCTCCTTCAGAGCATCTTCGACGCTCTTTTTGCTGGACGGAACATCAACTCCCTTGGCCGAATCCTTTTCCAAACCGTGATCTCCCAAAAGCGTGTCCACATGCCGTTGGTCACTCTCGTTCTCGATGCAGGCCCCGGGTCCTCGAACGTACCTCAGAACTCGGTTCAAGAAAACGACCTCCTCCGAACCCTTCTCCTCAGGTCCCAGGATACCTGAACACTTCATGTCATGCTTCGAAGCCAACCTGGAATTTACATCCGCAAGTATGATGTCATCGCCGACGACCATGAAATCGTCGCCGTGGACGAGGCCCCTCGCCTCGTCGCTCTCACGAAAGAGAAGAGAGGGATTGGACATCCCTTGCCGAAGCTCGCCATCTCGCATGAGATTCAAATCGTCGCCCTGCCATATGTGATTTGCATCGCGCGTGCCGTGCATGCTCTTGTTTAACTTAGCTTCTCGACCATCGGGAAGTATGATGTACATGTCGCGCTGTGCTTCTCCATGCAGATGTGCCCGAGAAACATCCCCCAAACCGACCTTGAGAGGTGAACCTCGCTTCGAAACTCTTACAGTCACCACCAAACTCAACAACAACCTGAAAGCCTCCAAGGGTGGTGTGCTGCTGAAAAGTTCTGCTGCTGTAAGTTGCTCGGGACATCGTTTTTGCTTGCCTGCGATTTCTCTTGCGACCATTCTGCTGCGATAGCGAGGACGACAACTATCACCTTTGTTCGTATCTACCCAGCGGGTCCCAATGGGGTTCTTGCCTGTGAGCCTCCTGCAGGTACCCTGCTCCGCCTCAGTGAAAACGTTCTGCTTGGTCATCCAAGCATCCTCCTCCTTCCTAGCCTGTTCAGTAAGTTTAGTGTTTAACCATCCTCCATTCACGTCGTCCCAATACTTCTCCTCCTCCTGTCCTGGCTCTCCCCCTGGAACGGGTAAGAAATACTCTTCCTTAACTTCTGGAACTGGCCCCGCATCAGTGACTGCATTGATCTCTCCGATCTCCCGAAGTTCGGATGCGATAACTTCCAATATAGCTTTCCTCAACTGCACGGGGCACTCTCGAGCCTTGGATGCACGGCCGTCCAAGAGAGGGACGTGGTCATGCGAGGGGTCCGAGCAGGTGCGAGCAAGCAAACTGGCCAAAGCTGCATTGTTCGTCAACCAACCAGTCGGCTTGCGAACAGGACCCTCGCTGCCATCTGCCCTAGTCCCGACCATGCCAAACTGGCACATGTCGCTCTTGACTAAAAACACGCCTGGCTGGCTGCCCAGCCACTGTGCCCATTCGTCCTTCCAGCTCGTAGCTGTCCAGGGGTGTTCGTGAAGAAACCAACGACCCCGACGAATCTGCTCTAAACAGGCATCCACCGTGAAATGTAGCATTTCCAACCCTTCCTCCTCCAACCTGGCTCTCTCCTCTGGATCTTTGTACTTGCCCTCGCTAAGCTTCCTTTGCTTCGTGAACATCTTGCAGTCGCTAGGAGGAAGTAAGGGTCCTGGTCCTCTAGAGTCTGCATATATCGACGCTGATAACGATGCTCCCTCAAATCGTACGACTCCCCGTCCTCATCTGTAATATGTAAATCTGCGATGATGCCCGGCTGTAACCCGAACGCTCCAGATAACTCCGAAAAACAACCTGGGTTGAAAAGCTCCGAGAACGCGAACGCCTTTAGGTCCAGGGGGATGTCGAACTTGATGGATGATGCATCTAGGGCCATCGGCGCCTCGGCGCCTCCTGCCGCGGCCGGAGCTGCGGCTACCAAGGCGGGCTGCATTTGGACGTTTCCATTAGCTGGTCCCGCTACTGCTGGTGGTGCTGGTGCTGCTGGCCCTCCTGATCCAGCAGCTCCACCTGATCCTACGCCCTCTGGGGACTCGTCACGAGGCCTCCTCCTGCTTCCTGGTGAAGCAGGCACTTCTGATCTGGCTGCTTTCCGCACTGGGCCCTGGGGCCCTCTCTCCAGCGATGCCTTCGCTGCTGGTTGCATAGGTACTGGCGCCTGAGGCCGAACTGACGGCTGAGGCGCTGATGCTGATGCTGCGGGCGGTGCTGCCTCTCTTCCTGCTGGCGCTGGGCGGTCTGCCTGAGCACCTGCTGGATCTGCCGCTGCTGGCGCGGCCTCTCGCTTCGGCTTCGACTCGAGCCGAGACCTGAACATGAGATATATTGGATCTCCTCTCTCTTCCAACTTCTCGAGAATTCTCTTTCGGCACTCGTTCGTATGAGCTACCGTAGCCTTGCCACCGGATAAGATCATCTGCTCGCACGCCAGACACGCGGGTATCGAGCCAAACTCGTTTATATTCTTCCGAGTCGCATAAAAGTCTCGGATCTCATCAGGAGCTATCGGTACTGTCACGATAGACGGCGCCACTCCAGGCGCTGGTGCTCGAGGTGGCGGTGCAACAGCGATCGCCTCCTCACCAGCCGCTCCAGCCCAATTCCAGGGCTCTCCTTTCATGTCTACGATGTCGTCCTGCCGCGCCCACCGGGCAACTGGATCCAATCGAGTCAAGGATGTACCCCTTCGGACACCCTGCGTAGCCATGATCAGAACCGTGGCACTTCTGCTGGCATGCCCGAGGTAGAGGCCTTCTACCATGCGTGGCTTCAGATCTTCTTTCTTGAGCTCGACTCGGATGGGTCGAACTCGAACTCGCTCTCCGAACGCCACAGTGGACCTTTCCCACTTGCGTCCCGTGCGCCTCTCTTCACCGGTTCGGCCGCTGCTGTCGACCCGGAGCCGGTTGATGACGCTAGCTGCTGCGCGAGGGACCCATGAGATAAGAAGATGATTGAATGGTAACTTCCTTCCCCAATGATTCTGCATGGCGAAAACTAAAACTCGTACTTGACCTTTGATTTGCTTGACTGCGTTTTCGATTGTCCCGTTTGTTGCGTGATCTCCTACTGGGCTCTCCTGAAAGATAACGTCGCAACCTGGAAGACCATCGTTAATAGCTTTCTTTAGAGCTAAGATAGAGGACTCCCCGTCTGACTTCATCACGATACGGCGATGCCCACAGAATTCTACGAAATCCTTTCCAAACCTGACCGAGAACTCTTGAAAACCTTTAGCTGGTACTGTAGTAGCTCCATACACTGAAAGCTTTGAACAAAACGTGACGAGAAGAGTTCTCTTGGTCAGACCCTCAACCTGACTCGACTCGGTCTCAGAGGGACTTACAAACGCATAGTCCAAACTGACTTGTGGAACGGCAAGCTCTGAATCAATGGTTACACGACGATGCTGCTCACCAGTTGCCTTGCCGTCCACGCATGCTTTGCACCACTGACGAAAAACTGCATGGCCTGTGGCCTCGTGGGCGTCCACCTCAGCCTGCGTTGGCGCTGAGGGTGAACGCGGCACCCGAGCCTTAGGGGCCCGACCGGCCTCCTGCTAACTCGGGAACTCGAGCTCCTGCTGAGGCTGAGGGGCCGGGCTTACAGCGGATTCGCCTGCCGCTTGCCCCCCGAGGCGGAAGATCCGCCCTCCTGGATCGGCGCGAGAGACTAGGCACCGACCTCCTTGCAGGAGCTGTTGATGCGCTTCTCAGTGTCGCCGTCGACCTTCATGTACATGTTGTAGACTCCTCGTTCTTGCCACAAGCCAACTCCATCGTTAGGATACTTCTCAGCCAACTGATTCCTGAAACGAGTCAACTTCTGTCCAGGCTCGCTCTTGACATCATATATGACACCTCTCGATCCATTCAAAGTCCCAATGCGATTCTTCAACGTCGTAGCTGCAGGAACTAATGGCTGGGAAACTTGAGCGCGCCTGCCGCGAACTCGAGCTGGGCGGTTGTACTCATCTCTGCCACGAATCTCACCAAAGCCACTATCTGATATCAACTCGCCCGTCGCTGTACGATACTGGCAACCTGTCGGAGGGGACGTAGCTGGAGTCCACTCCGTGGGTAAAACTGTAGCCGCTGCACCAGTATCAAAGTTTAACTTGACCCAGCTCCCAAGAGAACGAATGCTGCTCTTCGAACTCATTGTTTGACAACATGAATCAGAACAACTCTTACCACCAAACGATCCATGAAGATCGAGAGGGCAGAACTCCAACATCATCTCTTCTTCTGGTTGTTGTTGTCCTGGTTGTTCTTCACCTCCTTCAGTTTCGAAGTGATTTGCCGACTTTGGTCCCCGCTTGCTGCCTTTGCTGCCACCTTTGCTCTTCGACTTGCCACCTTTCGACTCACTCTTACCACCGTCAGTACGCTTGGGCTTCCAGCAGTTCTCCGCCTTGTGACCAGTAATGCCCCAGTTCCAACATACTGGACCAGTGTTGATCGCACCCTTGGACCTGAACTTACCGCCCTTGTCGCCCTTGGACTTGCCCTTGCCTCCTTTGTTGTCGTAACCTTTCCCTTTGCTCTTGCCACCTTTACCGTCGCGAGGCATCGATCCGACGTCCATGGCATTGGGGTCAGGTCGTATCTGCTTGCCGGTCCGAACGTCTCTTTCATGAATCTTCGCTCCAGTCCTAGCCTCGATGTAAAGCATAACCTCTTTGCGTAGGGCATCGTAGTCTCTGATGCGGGATTGATTCAAAAGAGCGTGCTCCTCTAACTCCTCTGGAAGCAGACTTTCAAGAGCTACAATCTTGATATGGTCGCTGATGGTCTCTCGTTCTCCTGCATCGTCCTTGCGACGCTCATACTGAGAAACCTGATCTTCCCATCGTTCAAGAGACTGAGCTAAATTGTCCAGCGTACTGCGGCCTGGATTGAGAATCAAGCGAAGTAAGTTGCGTTTTCGGGCTCCCGTGGCTGGATCGTATCGTCCGCATATCTTTCTCCATGCCTCCAGTCCATTTCCTTTCCTCGAATTCATGACCAAGTCGAGCGGTTCTTTTGACGTAAGCTGCTGCAGCGCGGCGTAGAGCTGTGTGTTCTTGGGCTCGATGTCTGCGATCTGATCTGCATTTTCGCCATCTCCCCAGGCTTCATTGATATCGTTGTCAGTGATCATAGTGGCCTGCTCCGAGGCCCACTCTAAGACTTCTCTGAAATTCTCATCGAAAACTGAGCACACAAATGATTCAAACTTAGCTTGCCACTCTCGCCAACGACTGTCATCTCCATCGTAATTCGCTGGTTTGCCTATGCCAGGAGTATCTACCAATCTTGAGCTCTGCTGTCGGTTCGCCATGTCCTGGCGCATGATCTCCACTAGAGCTGCAAGATCACCTGCTCCGCCCTGTGCGCCCGCTGCTCCTCGTTGCTGAAGTTCTGCTTGCAGACGTTGATTCTGTGCTCCCAGCCGCTGAAGCTCTTGCCGATGATTCTGCCGCTGCTAAAAGAGTAACTGCACCTGTCTGGCGAGGTCCTCCATTGTTGATCTCGAAGTCTATCTGCTCGTTGTATATCTCACGACGTCTCTTTAACTCAAGCAAGAGTTGTCCAATATTTGCCCATAATCTGCGTTTGAACGCGGTCCGCTTGATGTAGCGAGCGAAGCGTCTCCACTCCGCGATGCGGTGGCGAGGCTCCGTGAGCTGCTCTGAGCCAGCTCTCTCCTCCTGAGGTCTCTCACTCGACTCCGAGTCGCTCCCTCCTAGAACGTTCCAGTCAGCAGCAGACGAGCGGCTGGTGGCAGGAGCTCCGCATACCATGTAGATAGAATATGACCCTGTGTTATGGGTCCTTCTCCAACGCAGTGCCTGAAACGAGCCAAATGGTTGCGAAACGCATTCAAGACAAACACACAACATGTCTGTCACCAAATGTACAACGCTCGTTACACACGTGCATACACAACGTGAGGCGTGAGAATCAGGCCCAACGTATCCCGCACTTCTGAAATATGTGAAGGCGCCTGGGCACCCAACATGATGGACCCACGAACCCGGAAAGGGATATAGACATGTGGAGCATGGACACGTTTTCATGATACCCAACTGGGCAACACCTCACGAAACATCCCACGAGACACCTCACGAAACAGCCCACGAGACACCTCACGAAACATTTCACGAGACACCTCACGAAACATTTCACGAGACACCCCGCGAAACATTCCACGAGACACCCCACGAAACATTCCACGACGACAGGCAACCACTCAACCAAGGCGGTGTGGTCGTGCTGGGGTGTGGTCGTGCTGGGGTGTGGTCGTGCTGGGGGTGTGGTCGTGCTGGGGGTGGTCGTGCTGGGGGTGGTCGTGCTGGGGCGTGGTCGTGCTGGGGCGTGGTCGTGCTGGGCGTGGTCGTGCGTGGTCGTGCTGGGGCGTGGTCGTGCTGGGGTGGGGTCGTGCTGTCGTGCTGGTCGGTGGGGTCGTGCTAGCGGGTGCGGCGTGGGGTGCGGGGTCGTGGTCGTGGGGTGGGGTCTGGGGGCGTGCTGGGGTGTGGTCGGTGCTGGGGCGTGGTCGTGCTGGGGTGGGGTCGTGCTGGGGTGGGGTCGTGCTGGGGTGGGTTCGTGCTGGGGTGCTCCGCACCCTGTGATTTATCGATCGGGTCGTGCTGGGGTGTGGTCGTGCTGGGGTGTGGTCGTGCTGGGGTGTGGTCGTGCTGGGGTGTGGTCGTGCTGGGGTGTGGTCGTGCTGGGGAGTGGTCGTGCTGGGGTGTGGTCGTGCTGGGGCGTGGTCGTGCTGGGGGGTGGTCGTGCTGGGGGTGTGGTCGTGCTGGGGGTGGTCGTGCTGGGGCGTGGTCGTGCTGGGGCGTGGTCGTGCTGGGGCGTGGTCGTGCTGGGGTGTGGTCGTGCTGTGTGAGGTCGTGCTGGGGTGTGGTCGTGCTGGGGTGTGGTCTTGCTGGGGTAGGGTCGTGCTGGGGTCGGGTCGTGCTGGGGTGTGGTCGTGCTGGGGTATGGTCGTGCTGGGGTGGGGTCGTGCTGGGGTGGGGTCGTGCTGGGGTCTGGTCGTGCTGGGGTGTGGTCGTGCTGGGGTATGGTCGTGCTAGGGTGGGGTCGTGCATTTCGCTCGAGACATCCTGCCAAAATTCCAGGAAATCGTACAAAAACAAAGGAATTAGTCGAGACATCATCGAAATTCCTTCGCGCGGGGCGCTTTTCCGCGTCGCGGTCGGCTCTGCAAAACAAGCGTTTCGCTCGAGACATCCTCGGCAAACTCTGCGGAGCAAGCGTTTCGCTCGAGACATCCTCAACACACGAAAAAGTGGCCCGCACCCTGTGATTTATCGATCGGGATTTCAAAAACAAGCGTTTCGCTCGAGACATCCTCAAATTTTAATTCGCCGGCCTCCTTCGACCTCGTTATTTATCAGGGAAAAAATTCGCCGGCCTCCCTCAAGTTGGCACCGGGGGACAGGTTTACCTACTAAAAGAGAACCCTGGGCCTGAGCCCTTTCCGGGAAAAATACAAAAATTAGTAGGTCTTTGCATTCGACAGCAGGTAGTAATCCAGGAGCCGAGCCAGCTCCGGTGCGCGATTCGACTCCACGCCATCGGGGCTAACTTCAGAAGCGACTGCAAGTCTTCCACGCGGCCGGGTTCGAAGGGCGAGCAGAAGTGCTTTCGCACGCGTTCTGGTCTTACATGCGAGGCTCTCAGGGGCAAAGAGGGCTCGGTCGAACTCTGCCACCGAGGACGCCTACGCTCGTCTCTTGGAACCGTGCTCGAAACAATCCGAGCGCCTCGACTCCTCCGCTCTGCAGGGCCAGAGCATATCTTCGAGCCACACAAGACGGCCTCCCGCCCCGACGAAGCGCACCTGCTGAGAGGGCGCGGGGAGGGGCAGGGAACCCAAGCGAGGCGTGTTGTAACGTCCAGGCGATGGAGGGCGATTCCCAAAAGTCAGGGGCGAGCCTCCCCATCCTACCACGCGGCAGGTCCTTTCTCCACAATGGCCCGACGCAACCTCGCCACCTGAACTTGCTACGCGTTGAAAGTAATGAGAGCCGAACGCATGAGGGATGCAGAGCAGAGAGACATCGCACTTTTCAGCCGCGGACCTCCCCACGATACAAGCTCCAGCCACTCGCCATGGCCCATGCTGCTGGTCGGAGCATGCCAGAGGCGGGCAAAGAGGTGTCTCTCGGATGCTGCGAGCTGCCGCGGGGGCTGAAAAAATTGGGCTTTGTAGCCAAGGGCAGGCAGTGCGCGCTCGGGGAGACGTTCCGCGCTCCGAGCGAACGAAGCACCTGCGCCAGCGATTTGGACCGTCCTCTCTTTGAATTTGGCCATGGGAGGTCCCCACTGCTCGAGCAGAGTGCAACTGGGTCCGAGGCGGACCCCTAAATAAGGTAGGCTGCCTACAATCTGAAACTCACTCCAAGTCGGCTCCGCGCGAGCGAGCACCGACCGAAGATCGACGACAACCTGATGCTGGTGCATGGCCCCACTCTTGCTGGGATCTGGCATCGGGGCTCCGAGGGGGGCCGCCAAACATTTGGGCGCCTTCAATTACAGATTGGCCAACAGCGACGCTAGACGGAAGACTCGAGCGAGCACTGCGTGTCCCCGCCACCGCCCCCGCATCATCAGCGCAAGCTCCAGTGCATCCTCGCTGCTTGCGGTCTATATTCTTAAACAGGTCATCTAGAAAGACAGTAGCTGCGACAGCGAAGAGCGGCACCGAGAGGGGACAGCCTTGAAGGACACCCGAGAACATCCAGTACATAAGGCACAGGGCGTGATCGACTTCGCTGTAACATGGATTAGCAGCATAGAACATGTCCACGGCATGTGTGAAGCCTAGTGGTAGGCTGTATGCGCGCACGCACATCTTCATCCACTCTTGTCGGACCGACGGAAACGCCTGGGCATGGTCGAAGAAAAGAAGGGCGGGGGGGGCGAGAGGGGGGGGGGGCGACGGTATTAAGACTGGCCAGGCCAGCCGAGCTATCTAGATCCACGATGTTGTTCGCAAAGTCACGGCCTGCAATGAACCCGTGCTGGTCAGGGGCCCCGATCTTTTGGGCCGTAGGCGTGACAGCGCGGTTGATAGTGGCACCGACGATCTTATTCGCTGTATTCTTTAATCCTAGCGGGCGGGTGTCGCGCGCCGCGCGCGCGAGCCCTTCGAGCGATTCAGCCTCGCCAGCCAACGGCTTAGGGGGGAAGACGGCACGGGGTGCAGAGAAGGGCAGCGGCATTGGGGGGCCTTGTAGTGTTCAGCATAGAACATTGTATAAGACCCCGACTCCTCGACCGAACCCCCAGGCCCGAAAGTGGAGCCCATCAGGTCCAGGCGCGCTATCTGTGGCACGCCAAATGAGCCTTTCAAGCGACTGGCTGGATGGAGGAGGGAGAGACGAGAAGTCCAGCCCCGTGCCACTTCCGATACGCTCCAGGTACCGACCCCCCGCGTAGGCACGGGGCTGATCTCCTCGAAGATCGGGCCCCAGTACCTAGCCAAGGCAGCGACAGAGTTAGCTTGCTCCGACTTCGAGGTCAGTCTTGACCTATCGGGGGCGGGTGCATCACAATCTGCTGACGCAGCCGCAGCCAACAAAACTTACGGCGCGCAAAGAGATTCCAACATTGGGCACGTCGGCCAGCCGCCTGCTTCCGCCCGAGGGTCCGAGCACGCCTACCAGGGCATTTTACTTCCGCAGCAGCTTCTCGCTCCAGTTGTTCGCGTCTCTTTGTGGCATCTTGCTGCTGGAGGCTCGAATGGGGAGTGCTACATTTAACGGGGCCAACTAGGCGTGCATGCCCGTCGACCGACAACTACAGATGACCCCGCGTCCAGGGATGCTTGGCGCGCAGCGCGCGCGAGGCGAGCATCCTGGCGAGCTATCGCGCGAGCGAGAGAACGATATACCATGGCCCTGGAAGTGAGACGCTGGGGGAAGGCCTTAAGTTGGAGGTCGCGAGCAGAAATTTCCGCTAGCTGCCGACGCAAGACTGCCATCTCGAGCTGCTCAGGGGGGGCTAGACAACTAAAGTCGAGCAGTGCCTCGTGAGCCTGGACCGTTTCAGGATGCAAGGGGTCAGAGTAGAGGTGGGGCGGGAGAGGGCGGAGTCGGGGGTCAGATCCAGACGAGGCAGGGCGCTCGGCAAGCGTGGCGCTCACCGGTGTGCGCTCGCTAACATCAGCTTTGTACATCTCTTCAGGCCCCCCGTAAACACGTAAGGATTGAACGCCCTGGCACAGTAGCCGCGGAGGGGAGGCAAGGAAGCAACGGTCGACCTTCGCGCATGAGCGGGTGCCCTGACGCCAGCAAGTTGGGATGTCCCCAGCGAGCTCGGTAAGGGGCCTGAAAATGGAGCGCTGAGCTCCATGACGCCCTCCACGAGCAGTGGACCTCGACGTCCCTGATTCGCGGTCGCCGTCGCAATTATTTAAATCTCCCTGCGCCACAAGACCAAACGCTAGCGGTGACTGCTTTACTACTTCAATCTGCGCTTTTATGCGGTCCCTGACCCTGCGGATCTCATCCAGACTCAAACAGAATTGCGCACGTTCCAGTGCCAGAGACGGAAGCCCGAGGAGGTATTGAAGATCGCTAAAGCGAGAACCCTCCCACAGACACCCGCATCAAGGAGTTCAGTGATCACGAGAGGGGCCGAGGGGGTGGAAGGAGGGACTAAAGTCGCAACGCTGCCTGCTAACTATTCCTCCACAGATGAGGCAACAATTTGATGTGGCAGGCCTGCCCGCTGAGCAGCTTCCTCGATGGCATGGGCGCCCCCGTGGGTCTCCTGCAACGCAAGAACGGTAGAGGTAGAGGCAGAGGGGGAGGCGGCAAGATCGCTCAGAACCCGCAGACGTCGAGCACATCCCGCAGCACGATGGTGGCAGAGGGCCCTCGTGTTCCAGGTTGTAAATGTCACCGATGTCGAGCCGAATGGCGTGTTGCCCACTCCACTGGGCATGCGCCCTCGAGAACGCGCGATCCGCGAGAGCCGCGAGCCTCGCTCGCTCCAGACGAAGGTCGGCCAGCGACGCGAGGTTCCAACGTGCGCGAGTAAGGTCGCCGGGGTGCACCTCGACCTTCGCGATGGGCTGCCACTGCATGATGAGCGTGCCTGCGTCGCGATCGACAAAGACATCCTTCTGCATGGACTCCGCAGTGGCCGTCTTGAGCTGCTTGCAGGCCCTCTCTCTCTGGCGATGCCCTGCTTATTCTTATCCAGTCCAACGAAGATCCCCGCCGCGCGGTCGCCAAGGGGGGTCGCCCGAAATCGCCGCCAGCGGCCAGGGCCCTCACGGAGCAAAGCATGCGCGTGACGAGCCCGCGCCTCCGCCGTGAGGTGCGTCTCCCCGTCCGCAATCCCGAAGCGCAGCGCAGAGGACTTCGATAGCTGTGGTCCTTCCAACCTGCACTCGCGGCCCCAGCTTATACCCGCAAGCCTCCATCCACGGCTGGAGCGACTCCGCCAACGCGGAGACAGGGGTGGCCTCCTTCGCGTTGATGGCAAAGATGGAGTGGTCCTTCGGCCTGTCCCAGTCCGCCGTCCGCGCCGCGGGAACTCGTGGGGCCGCCCTCGCCAAGTGGAAAATCTTCTCCAGCCTCTCCATCCTCTCGACCAGGGACTGGTTCGCTGCCTCCAACTTCGCAATTCTCTCGTCGGACGCGACCATCTGGGCCATGATCAAGTTGAAGCGAGCCGCCGTGGGCTCCTCGATCCCGCTGAGCAAGGGCATCGCGGAAGTCGAGATCGACTGAGGTAGCACCTTCTCAATTGACGCCGCGACACCTGTCGAGATTTCGCCGATGCATGCCTGCTTGAATTTACCGAACTCCTCTGGTTGCATCTCACGCACGATCTGAGCAATGGCGGGACGCATCCACGGGTCAGCAACTCCTCCCATTGGTGCACCAGCTTGGCCACCACTACCTGCACCATCACCGACATCAGCTGCACCTCCCTCTTCACCGACTGCGAACCCCCCACGCCACCTTCCCGCGATGTGTTGAGCAGGAGGAGCCGGCCAGGGCTGCGGTCCGCTCTGAGCGCCTGGAGAGAGCGAAGCATGCTTGCCACCGTCGTCGTCCACGACCCTGGCGACCTGGGATTCGACCGCCAGTTCCTGCGACGGGAAAGTGGGGACGGAGTCGATTGCGTCCAAGAGCTCCTTGTCCATTGCAGACACGGCGGCGCGAGCCGCGGATCGCCGGGCAGCCTCCACTGAACCTCCTGACGAGCCGCCATGGCCACTGCGGGAACGCTGCTCTGGGGTGTCCAGGATTTCGTGTGTTGCAGGGGATCTCCTTGACCGATGAGAGGAAGCAGCACGTGATTTGCGCTCACGTCTTGGGGTAACAACTGGCGTCGAACCAGGTGAGGCGGGCGACATCTCGCAACCAGACTCCATAGGAGTAGGAGCCACATCCCGAGCCTCCCGCCCAGAGGGGGCCAACACTTTTCGAGGCCGTAGAGGCCTTGCGGATCTTCTTCTCCTTCTTATCCACTCCCATGTCACAGCACACTGAAATGTCGAGCGAGGCTCGGGCTGTGTGCCCGAGGAGAGGAAGTCTTGGCCCCAGCAGCGCGCAGCTCGACTGGGGTTACCTGAATCGGGGACTAGCCTCAGACTAGAAGTATCCGTTTCCAGCCCGAGGGACAAATACATCTTGAGCCAAAACGGTTACGGAGGAGGAGGATGATGAGGAGAAGGATGAGGATGAGGATGAGGATGAGGATGAGGAGGAGGAGGAGGAGGAGGAGGAGGAGGAGGAGGAGGATGAGGAGGAGGAGGGGGAGGAGGAGAAGGAAAAGGAGGAGGGTTCCGAGGGTTCTAATTACGCGGCTGGTGACAAACAGCCCTGGGACACAGCCCGACGCGGCCCTACCTACGCAGGACCGCAGCGCCAAGCCCGATGGCTCGACATTCCGGGAAAGATCCAGCGACCGACGAGGGACGCCATAGACCTGCCCAATGGCAGGCAGAAGACCGAGGGGATCCAGCACAGCGATGAGGAGCGCCAGCCCCAACGGCCAAAGGCCAGAAATCCGAGCGGAACAGCGGTGGCGACGAGCAGAGCCCACGCCAAGCGACCCCGCGCCCGCCGCGGCCGCTCCCTCGGCCCATGACGACCTTGCCGAAGATCCGACGATTCACGGCCTTGGTCGCCCACTTCTGGCCCATGACGACTATGCCGAAGATCCCACGATTCCTGGCTTTGGTCGCCTTCTTCACGCCATGGGTCTGCGCCGCTGCGCCCTCTCGACGTGCGCGGCGCAACGCTCGGGCCGAAAGGGCTAGGAGGAGGCGGAGGAGGAGGAGGAGGAGGAGGAGGAGGAGGAGGAGGAGGAGGAGGAGGAGGAGGAGGAGGAGGGACGAGGAGGAGGAGGAGGAGGAGGAAAGGAGGAGGAGGAAAGGGAGGAGGAGGAGGAGGAGGAGGAGGAGGAGGAGGAGGAGGAGGAGGAGGAGGAGGAGGAGGAGGAGGAGGAAAGGGAGGAGGAGGAGGAGGAGGAGGAGGAGGAGGAGGAGGAGGAGGAGGAGGAGGGGGGGGAGGGGCCCAGAGAAAACCTCGAATCTCTCGTCTAAGCTCGGCGACGGCGGCGATGGCGCCGGCGCGAGCGGCGGCGGCGGAGGGAGCGCCTCCTCCGCCGGGCCCGGCGGCGCTGCAGGGGGCCCTTCGCCGCCAGCCTCCCCCGTCTCGCCGCCTTGGGGGGTGGGTGGGGGAGTCAGACCCCCTCGGTTGTGAAAAACATCACGACGCGAGGTTTTTCTGTATTTTCAGCCTCTGGGGGCCCTCACCGGGCCTCGGGACCGTCAAAAAACGACTCAGGGTGAGAAACCGATCCTCGGGAAGGGGTCCAGACCTCTGGGGGTCGACGTTGCGTAAAAATCACGAAGTCGGGGGTCTGGGGAGGGGCGCCGCCTCGGGGAGGGGAGGCTTCTGCCAGGTGACGCCGAGCCGTCGTGGCTACAGGTGGCACCTTTTGACATGCATGTTCGGTGGCAACTCGTGGGAGCCTCCCATGCCATCTTGTCGGCTCTTGCGAATCGACGCTAATCGACGCTAGTCGACGCTCTTCGACGCTGAATCGACGCCAAATCGGGCGTTACCTATCATCGACTCCCAGACGCTAATCGACGCTAGCCGACGCCAAAGACGGAATTAACAGGGCACGCCAGGCTCCCATGATTTGCTACGTACTGGCTGTCTCTTCCTTGCTGCATCTCTGGTTACAGACGGTCCCCTTGAAGCAATGCAAACGAGACGGAAGGGGGCGGCACGCCCTGGGACCAAAGAGGGGTACGAGAAGCGCTCGCTCCCTCTTTTTCTCGCCCTCCCGTGCAGCAGCGCCCAAATCGCCGTCGCCGCGGCACGCCGCCGCCGCGGCACGCCGCCGCCGCCGCTGCCGTCGTCGCCCTCGTCGCTCCAGCGCGAGCGGCGGGCGCCGCCGCCGCCAGGTCGGCCGTCGGCGGCCAGCGGCGGCCGTCGTCGGTCGGTCCCCGCCGCCGCGGCACGTCGCCGCCGCGCGAGGGAGGGGAGGGAGTGCATCCTGGGAATTTCCGATAGCTACGGCAAGCAACCCTATTCCGACGCCTATTTCAATCTGGGTCGAAGCTCCAGCGCCAGCAGAGTCCGCACTGTTTGTTTTTCAAGAGAATGTGCCTCGGTGTCAAGGTAAGCTTGAGATGTTCACCACTGTGCTGTATGTGATCGGCTGTCACTGTGCGTGTCCTCGGCATGGGGGATGAAGAAATGGACTACGGTGCGTGGCCGCGTTTTCGTGGTGCAGGCTGCGAACTTCGGGGCGTTGCTGCCCCAATGGTCGATTCCAGCCTGCGCACGATGCCCAACAGCGAACGCTATCCCAAACTGGCGAATGCCGCTGTTGGGCGGGAAACTTTCCTCTCCTCGAGTGGACGTCCGCAGCGACAGCCCTGCCCCAAACGGGCAGGAGCTGCTGCCAATATTCGTCACCACTCTCGCCGTAACCACTTCGACCCTCCAGGAAGAACGGGGAGGGATGAGAGTGGTCGACGGGGGGGGGAGCTTGCTCAGAGGGGGGAGACCACCGACCCGAAATCGGCGATACATCGCCGATGGATCGGCGATAAGCCCTCGATTGCCGCGCCCTACGCTCCTGGGCGGGGTGGGCTATCGACATCCTGAGCCTATCCCCCCAATGCTTCTCATCGTCTGGCTTTCGGGTCAGAACTCGGGTCTCTGCCAGCCGTTCGGGACGATCCTGTCACTCCTGGTACGCTCTTGACGAGGCGCAGCTGACGCAGATCACCCCTGATCTCTAAAACGTTCGAAACAAATAAGACACTCTTCGAAATATCTCCCCCTAACGTCGCCCCTGATCTTCGTCACCACTCTTCCCGTGACCAGCTCGAGCCTCTAGAAGTGAGGGAAGGAAACAACTTCGGGGAAATCATCGTAAGAACGCCTACGGGCTTTCAAGCCGGATTGATCAGAAGCCGGGCTGGATGAGCTCCAATTGCGTAAGCCCGATTAGGCGGGATTGGGCGGGATTGCAGCGGGACTATGCTGGATCAAGGCCAGTCCACGGCTATACTAGCGCCGACGCCGAGTCGACCCTGCCCAGATTTGCATCCTTCGGTCAGAACCTTTTGCCTAGCGTGTCAAGGCGGCCGCCCTGGTGGCACGCTATGCCTTGCGAGTGGGGTGGTGTGTCGCTCCGCTCCGCGGGGCAGAAGGGGTGAGACCCCGCTCGGCGCGTGGACGCTGGGGGAGCGGGGCGTGGATGACGTTTCGCGCCGAAGGGCGGCGGGCCAGAACAGGCGGCGCGACACGCTGAGCCAAAGCTCCTGACCGTGACAGGAGTGAGTCGGGGGCGGGGGCTCCTCGCCTGAGACGGCCCCCAGCGGCTCCTCGGCCTCGCCGCCGCCTCGCGGCGAAGGCGGGGGGGTTGGCGCACCGCGGCGGCCCCCTGCCTCTCCTCTCCTGCCGCGGCCGGTACTGCTGCGCCACCGCCCCGCGGCTTTGCCTCATGCCTCTCGCTGCTGCTCCACCTCCTACCCTACGTACGTTATCCCAGCATTGATCCAGGATCGCCGCGTCTGGCTCTTCTTCATCCTCCCCCTCGACCTCCCCCCCTCATCTTCTCCTCCTCCTTCTCCTCCTCCTCCTCCTCCTGGTCCTCCTCCTCCTCCTCGTCCTCCTCACCGTCCTCCTCCTCGTCCTCCTCCTCGTCCTCCTCGTCCTCCTCCTCGTTCTCCTCCTCCTCCTGTAGGAGCCCAGATTTGACCAGATCACCAGAGGGCATAGGGTGAGGAGGGGGCAGTGGACAGAGAAGGCGATATAGAGGTGGAGCATCGACCGGTGTTCCTCACTAAGCACCTCAATATCATTGCTGTCCTCCGCCCCCGGCTTAGGCCGCGTGGCAGGCTTCTCGCATCGGCCAGACCCCGCTCCCCTAGGGGCTGAGGTGTGTGAGCCCGACCCACGGCCTAAGGGTACATCCGTGACAATCCTCCTCCTCCTCCTCCTCCTCCTCCTCCTCCCCCTCTCTCCTCCTCCTTCCTCTCCCTCGTCCTCCTACTACTCTCTTCCTCCTCCGCCTCCTCCTCTCCTCCTCCTCCTCCTCCTCCTCTCCTCCTCCTCGTCCTCGTCCTAGGCCTCCTCCTCCTCCTCCTCCTCCTCGTCCTCCTCGTCCTCCTCGTCCTCCTCGTTCTCCTGGTCCTCCTGGTCCACCTGGTCCTCCTGGTCCTCCTGGTCCTCCTCGTCCTCCTGGTCCTCCTGGTCCTCCTCGTCCTCCTCGTCGTTCTCCTCGCGCCTGGTCCTCCTCGTCGTTCTCCTCGCGTCGTTCTCCTCGTCGTCCTCCTCGTCGTCCTCCTCGTCCTCCTCCTCCTCGTCCACCTCGTCCCCCTCGTCTCCCTCGTCCTCCTCGCCTTCTCGTCCTCCTCGTCCTCCTCGTCGTTCTCCTCGTCGTCCTCGTCCTCGTCCTCGTCCTCGTCCTCCCCCAATTCCTCCTCCTCCCGCATCTCCGCCTCCTCCTCCTCTTCCTCCTCCTACTGCTGTCCCCTCGCCGCTGCTCCTCCCTGCCTGTCCGGGAGCCGAGGGAAGACGCCGCGGGGTGATTTGGGGGGGAGGAGGGGCAGGCGTGCGAGGCGGGGATCTGCCCACATCAGGCAGCTGATGTTCGACGGGCCCTCGCTAAATCCTCCTGACATGCTCGCGTCGTGGGAGACGTCGCGACGGAAGGTTTCTGCGGCATTTCTCGACGGCTCTGCGGACTCGGGGTGCCTTCCAGAAGCTGCGCCTCGCCGCGAGGACTTTCGGGTGTGCGCGCATCGTCCCGAGGGGCCGCTGGAGACCCCTCTCAGTGGTGCGAGAGCTGCCTTCCTCGCGTCGGGGACCCATCGCGATGGACAGATGTTGGCCAGTTTCGGCCTCTGTTTTAGGGAACGCAGAATGACATAAACATAATTACACCAGACATTACCCCAGTGCGACCCTACCTAGAAGTTTGAGCCCCTAGGAAAGCAACATTATTTGCTATGCTATGCTATGCGATGCCATGCTATGCTGCGCTATAACATGCTATGCCATGTTATGCTATGCTGCGCTATGCTATGCTATGCTAAGTTATGCTATGTCATGCTGCGCCATGCTATGCTGAGCTATGCTATGCTATGATATGCTATGCTAAGCTGCGCTATGCTATACTATGCTATGCTATGCTGCGCTATGCTATGCTATGCTTGGCTATGTCATGCTATGCTATGCTATGCTAATGCAGCGCTGCGCTATGCTAAGCTAAGCTAAGCTAACCCTCTAGGCAGAGCCTCGGTAGGGAATTGCACCCATGCTACTGCTATGCTATGCTGGGCTATGTTATGATATGCTATGCTGCGCTATGCTATGCTACGCTATGCTATGCTGTGCTCTGCTATGCTAAAGATCAGCGAAGCTAATATGAAGGTAAGCTAAGCTAAGATAAACCTGAGCCAATATGAAGCTAAGCTAAGATGAAATAAGCTAAGCTAAGATGAGATAAGCAACGCTGAGCTAAGGGGACGTAACTGGGGGAACCGCGGGGCGGATACTGGGGGAGCCGCCCAGGCCAGTTCCCACTGCCCGGCCCTTTAAGCCAAGAGAGTAAGAACCCTTCTAGGAAGAGCCTAGGTAAGGGGAAAACACCCAATCAATGGATGGTTTTCGCCGAAGAGATCGACCCGGAATCCAGGAGCCGGGGAATCCAGAACCCACCGAAATCGCCCCAAAACCAATAACCGGGAACCCGGGAACCCGCAACCAGGAACCCAGCCTGCTACCAAAATCGGCGGGAAACTTCCGCCAAATCTTTCAACTTCCGCTAGGACCCCTTTAGTGCAAGCACTGATTGGGGAAAAACTCGGAAGTCCGCGCGGATTTCTCGGATCCGCGCTGGACCCCCTTGGCGGCGCCTCCGGCGGCGTCCCTGGCACGCTCCGCTCGCCAGGGAGGGGGGTCCAGCGCGGATCCGAGAAATCCGCGCGGATCTCAGAGTTTTTATGTTTATGCCATTTTTCGTTCCCCTGCTGATGGCCCTTGCCGGGCCCTAGGGCCGACAGAAGACGACACAGGATGAGAAGCCAGCCCCCGGGCAGCGATGCGGACAAAAACCCCACGTCGGATGTCTGGATGGCGGGCGGAGCTTCCAGGGATCCCAAGGGTCGGTGGATGTGGACATGTTTGGGCCCAAGAAAGCCTGAGCGTGTAGTCCCGAAAGATCCAGAAAAATCGGCTCGCAAGCAGAAACGCCCACCTCGAAAAAGGCGGAACAGACCTCCCGCGATCTGGGCAAAGAATACGGAAGTCTCTCGCCGACCCTTCGGCCTCCCGGGGTCACCAAGCCCCAGGAACGTCATGAAACGCCTGTCACACTGAAACCTGCCGGTATGGAGGCGGGCCCTGTCCTGGACCCCGGTGCCGACTTCTGCCACCAATTCTTCTTCCCGAGCCATTGTGACCAATCCCAGGAAGTCGCTCTGCTTCATGGGATGGGAGGCTGGGAGAAGCTCGGAGCGCTGATGCTTGGAAAGTGGGACGTGCTTACCGTGTCGCGCCGCAGCGTGGTGGGCCAGAACTGGCGGCTCGACACGCGAAGCAACCGTTTTTGATCCATATCGCTCGGGCCATGTCGAATAACTGAACCACCCTCGCGGTCTTTTTCCAGGTGGGCCGCACGAAACGCCAAGGCGAAGGGCATGCGTCCTGAGACGGCCAGGATACCAGATTCATGTATACATGCTGTCCCTGCCTGAACGAGGCAAGCACCCGCTGTCACGGACGAGGCCAGGAGCCAGAGAAGGTGAGGCGGTATCGCCTCGCTTACGTGCTTCCTGCAACGCGGCGAATCTGGGGCGCTCCTTACGCCCCAGCTTCTTAAAACAGATCGCGCGCGCAACATTGCTGCGCGACGTGGTCAGCTTAGGCTACGGTCGCGTTGCGCGTTCGCCACCGCTGCGACCAAAATGGAAGAAGACGAAGAAGAACACACTGCATAAGCAGGATCTTTCCGAGCTCCGCGCGGACTTCTTGGATCCGCGCTCGCCGGACCCACTCCCCAGCGCGCGGAGCGCGCCAGGGGCGTCGCCGGAGGCGCCGCCAAGGGGGTCCAGCGCGGATCCGAGAAATCCGCGCGGACTTCCGAGTTTTTCCCCAATCAGTGCTTGCACTAAAAGGGGTCCTAGCGGAAGTTGAAAGATTTGGCAAAAGTTTCCCGCCGATTTTGGTAGCAAATATCACAGAAAAAACACGGAACTCCGAAAGTGTACGTATGATGATGCCGTGCTTTCTTCTTCGTCGACAGAGAAGTCTAAGCCTTTGACGCCCGCGCTGGCGTCGCCGCCACCAAGCCGAGGCGGTGCAGGCCCTCGAGACTCAGATCGAGGCCACGTGTTGCGTGCTACCACTCCCGTGTCGACAGCGGTGCAGACGGCCGCACACGCCGTGCGTAATGGTAGCAGCAGCGCTCGGTGAAAACTGCAGGCCAGCAAGGTCTCCATGTGCCCCGCCCCTCTCTGCTGATTCCTCCAAGTTCCTTCTCCTCCTGATTCTGCTAATTCTCCAGGCCCTCAACCTCATCATCCCTCCTGGCCCTCCTCGCTCCTCACTGCCTGCCACTTCCCGCTGCGTCGACTCCCCCGCTCCGTCCGTCCTCAGTCAAGCAGCCAGCGATAAAATGAAAAGGCTCGCAAACTGTACCGAGATGAGACAGGGCAGGATACAAGGGCTGGAACAAGTGAAACGTCATGCAATGTCATGCACGTGCAGGGGCAGAAGGGGAAGCCGAGACCCCCGTCCTCCTCCTTTTCCTCCTCCTCTTCCGCCTGCTTCCTGGTGGCATGAGGTCCCGGTGGGAGCTGCCTCCCCCACCCCAGGCCAATCGGCCCTGGGGGGCTGACCAAGCTAAGGCCGAGCGACCCCTGGAGCACCGGTCCAGGGGTCGCCAGTACTGCGGAAATCAGAACAAAGGTAAACATGACAGACAGGCCGATGGGGAGGGAGGGGGAGGAGGAGGAAAACCTGAAGCTCATCAACGAGGAGGTGGGGGTACCTCGTGTATACTGGGCATCGCGGCGCGGCGGTTGGTGATGGGACCGAGGCGTGATACAGCGTCGCCAATGCTACGTTCACCGAGGCGGTCCCTCGTAGTGGGTGCACTCCGTCCCACCGAAATCCAAGTGAAAAGGTTCACCTTTCCCCACAGTGGTGACGGGTGGCCGGAGAGCCCATGGCGGCGACGCAGTGAAAGTGGAGTTGAGCATGCGACGTGGCAGAAGAGAGGTCCAGAATGTAGGCTAGCGGCGTGGCGCGGCATGAGACAATGGATGTGGGGGGTGCCTGGCAGAGAGGTTGCTGAGGAGGGGGAGGAACAATGGGAGGAACCTCAGGCCCATGATCGAGGACGTCGGAGTAAGTAGGGGATACTGAGCTGCTCACCGTGTCGTTTGGAGGTGGGACTCAGGCGCGAGACAGCGTGGCCAATGCCACACTCACCGTAGCGATCCCTCGTGGTGGGTGTGCTCCGTCCCGCCCAATCCATTCGAAATGCCCCACCCCTTCCCACGGCGGTCGCGGGTGGCGGGAGAGCATGCGGCGGAAACGTGGTAAAAGTGGAGGCGCGCAGGCGACGTGGCACAGGAGAAGGTGATGGGTGTAGGCGAACGGCGCGGCGTGGCATTAGACAGTGGAGGTGGAGAGATGGCTGGCGGTTTGGCTGCAGGCTGTCAGTGTGGCGGCGGCGGCGCCTGTCCAACGCTCGTCGGCGTGGAGGGCACAAGGGCCTGTCCCTTTGCTCATAGGAACCCCCAACCAGCTTCCCCAAGGTCAAAGGCGGGATCCCGCAGGGTTCCGAACACATTGCCCGTGGGGCCGCCTGGAGGAGCTCCACCGAAAGCGAGGGAGGTTTGCGCCCTCCAGACGGCGGCGGGGCCTCCCAGTCTCGCTGGGGAAGACAGGTGGCCATGCTCGCCCAGGTGGATTGCATAAAAAGGCCTCTCCCCATACACATAGGAATCCCCCGGTGGGGGTTTCCACCGTGGTCGGGGGTATGCCATCCGTGGCGGTGGCGCGCCGTCGGCTTGTCGCCCCCAGGCCCTCCGAAGACAACCCTCCAAACATCGTCCCGTAGCTTCTTGCGCAGGCAGCGCGCGGTTGCAACTGCTGGAGAAGAGGTGAGGTAGAAGTTGAAGAGTATTGTCAGGGTGGCTCGCGGTGAGACCTGTCCACCCCCGCCCCGAAATCCACCCCCATCCCGCCGCCGCGCGATGGGGGGGATAGTGGGGGGCTCGTGAGACGGAGCGGGTCCTCATCGCGCCGCGCGCGTTGGATGCTGTTGCGTAGCTTGCGGGTGAGAATGCCCCGTGAGGAGCCGCTGCGTAACATAATGGATGTGCGTGTGCTTGCCGTGTGCTGTGATGTCGTGACCCGTGGGCGTTCTCGTCTTGCCGCCGTCGGAGAGGGTGGGCGTGGAGTCTGAGCGTGCAGCCGCGCCGCTGCCGATCGCGTCGGTGAGCGCGGGTCGCTGGGCGCGAGGAAAATGACGAAGTGCGGTGCGTGGACGCGGCGGCCAGAGCAAAACCTCCTGTATGTCGTGGAACAACATTGGACAACATTGCGCAGGGTGAGGTAGGATGGAGCGGGCGCGCTAATGGGCCGCTGTGCGGCCAGTCCAATCAAAAGGCGTTCGCCTCGGCAGTTGCGGGCGATCAGGGGGGAGTCTCCTGCTCTCCCGTAGTGATGTCGTGCTGGTGTTCTCATGTGGTAACGCTGGAGGGCGGTCTTGAAAGTGGCCGCAGCTTCGAGCCGTCGTCAGCTGTGGTCTCTACAGCTGCGCTGAAACTGTGGGCTTGCGTGTCGTAAAATCATTCTCCCTGCGGGCTGGTTGCGAACGTCTTGGGTTGTGCAGGGTGGCTGTCGGCTGGGGGCGCGTCCATGCCCTGGTCGCTGATCTTCGTGAAGCTCTCCGTAGGGGTCGGCTGGTGGTGGCTGCCTGCCAGCCGTCGCTGCGCCTCTGGTGCAGGGTCGCTGTGCTGGGGCATGTTGGTCTCCGCTGCGGTGTTGCGCTGCGCGAGCTGAGCTGTGCGCGGTTGGTGCCGTGCTGCGTCGTCTGCAAAGGCTGTTCCCCGCTGGCTGGGCCTTCTGGGCGCTTCGTTGATGGTCGGCCCCTCGCTCCGCGCCGGATGCCCCTGCGCGGGTGGGTCGTGGTGGGTGGGGTCGGCCTGGGGTGGTCTTGCAAATTGGTCGTTGCGTCGTTAGTGGGCTGCTCTGGGTCGTGGTTTGCGTGTGGCTGCCCTTTGTGCGGTTGTCCGCTAGACTGATTGGTCGCGGCGTCGTTTGGATGGCGGTCTTGGGAATTGATCAACTCGGTTATCTTTTGCATTTGCTGTCGTGGCAGTCTAGCACCGGAACCGTGTAAATGGCAATGGCGTCGACATGGATGTGCATGAATGTGCTTCGCTGCTGCGCAACCGCGACAGGTGGTGCAGGTGGGTCGTCGGGTTCGTCGTTGATCTGGTACGTCAGCATCATTGCCAGCTGGTGGTTCACTAACAGACTGGGCGAACAATGTCTGGCGCTAGGTCATGTAAAATAGGCGTGCTTCTCGTAGTTCGTCGCGCCAGAAGCCCTTCCTCCACGTAGCTCATGACCTGGTCGCATTCGGAGCGAATTTTGGTGTCCATACCAGCGTCCACGTCGTAGTGCCAGCCTCGCTCCTGTTCGCGTAGCAGTCTGAGATCAGCTTATGGGTCTGGGTCTTGAAAGCAACGGATTCGCGGTCAAGTTCTATAATGCTGATGTTGTTGGTTAGGCGCTCGGTCAGGTCCTGATGGCGCTCGCATTTGCCAGATGCAGATCCCGCGGCTGGTGGCGGCTGTCCGTGGAAGCGAAGTTTCTGCCATCTCGAAGACCGTGTCCAATTTGTCCTGGGTGTTGGCCTTGACTGTGGCTACTGGTGCCTTGTGCGATGTTGGCTTCGTGTAATATTTACTTTGCTTGACTACTAAAGATCCGCTACTCCTAGGTGGGGTGACTGGCGGTGGTTTGGATGTCGCGTCTAGGTAAAGCAGCTGGTGCTCCGTCGGACTGTTCGGGTTGTGCCATTGGTTGTGCTTTGCTGCGGGATGGTATAGGGTGGGCAGGTGGCGGGTGGGGCCTTGCATCGGGCCCGCCGCGTGGCTGCTAGTGCCTGCCCGCAAGCGTCCGACACTGGTGCCGTGGCTATTAGCGTCGCCACCTTTTTGTCCTGTCGGGGGCGCCTGGCAGGCGCATCGCTGCTGCTTGATGTCCCCTGGTGACTGGGCGCGGGTGGCCCTGCAAGTGGGTATGTCGTCTGCTTGAAGATGTGGTCGCGCGGTCGACGGGTTGTCGCGTGCTGTGGCCCAGCGGCCTGGATCCCCGCAATAATCCGTAGCACCCCTTCCCGCGCAACGAGGGGATCTGCTTGGTTGTTCAGAAGTAAGCTCGTTAGTTCCGCTGGGGCTGTCAGACCTCGCTCGCTCTGCAACCTCGTCGTTGGTGGAAGACTTGGTTTTCTCCTTGAGGTTGTCGATGTTGGCGCAGGGACCTTTGTCGTTCTGGTACCTCGTGTTGATATCTTCGAGGGCGGCCATGTTGATCTAGTAGGAGCGAGCTTGTGGTGAGCACGGTCGTGGCCTCTGCGGGGCTGTCGGTGGCGGTGGTGGTTGCCAGCGGTCGCGCGTAGCAATCGGTCGACAGTTCATGGTGTTCCTTTTGCCGCCGTGAAAGCATTCGACGTTGTCGGCGGATGTAGCTCTCCTCCATCCTGGGCTGAGTAGCACGTTGCCAGGGTCGTCCCACGTGTTTTCCATGGTCTCCCAATTGAGATCAACGCCTGGGCTTTCCATACGCCCTGGGTGCCTCTGCACTCGCATGCGAGCCACGGGCGTGGCACGGGTAACCAGTGGTTAGATGACATGGGCAATGCGTTCGGGAAGCTCGTTCGCTGAAGGGCTTGTGCTAGCGCGTGCGCGTCCCAAGTTGCGTAGGCAGGTGGGTCGAGTGGTGGTGGTGGGCAGCTTGGTTGTGGTGGGTCGCCCTGGTTGGGTGTCGTATGGGTCGGGTTGACTGTGATGACCTTGTTGGCTTGCTGTGGTATCGGTCGTTCTCGCTTTGCAAGCTGCTTTTGTGTACGAATGGGATGATGTCGCCAGTCGGCTCGCGTGTGGCGAAACCTTTTAGCTCAAGCTCCGTTTGGTAATCGTCTTCGAGGTTGTCGTAGTGGGCGGTCTCCGTGTTAGTCAGCTGCTTCTTGGCTTCTGAGCGTATGGAATCGTGTACGTCTGCGACCAGGGTCTTCGCGATGCCTTGTGCCAGGGTGAATTCTGGTGGCCTCCACGGTGGTGGCTCAAGGCGAGGTGGTCGTGCGATAAAAACTGCCTCTAGCGGTGGGGTCATGTCGGTGTTGATGTGATGACCTTGGATGCCCTCCTCGTAGGTCGGCTGGTACATGGAACTGGGATCCTGAAATCGTCGGCCAGCTTGGGTTTCCGTCGGACGGCGGGCCCAACTGGAGCTCATACCTCGTTGCGGTGGTTGATGGGAGCTCTGCACTCGGCCTTCCAGTCGCTGAAGAGAAAGGTGCTCGTCGTCGGTGACTTCTGTCGACGGCACCAGGTCTCCGCTGGGGTCCCCCTTCGACCTGGACCCCTGCACGCGCCTGTGGTGTCATGTGGAAAAGTTGCTTTCCTCGAAGACCATGCGGTCACTTCGCGGGTGTGTGGCCCTGGCGCCCATGATTGCCAGCGTATCGGTAGCAGCAGCGCGCGGCGAACACTGCACGTGCCCCTCCGTGGCCCTCCCCTTTCTGATGATTCCTCCAAGTTCCTTCTCCTCCCGATTCTGCTGATTCTCCAGGCCCTCAGCCTCATCATCCCTCCTGCTCCCTGTCCCTCTCTATCCTCCTCCATCCTCTCCGCCTCATCCGCCCCTGCGTCGACTCCCCCGCTCCGTCCGTCCTCAGTCAAGCAGCCAGCGATAAAGTGAAGAGGCTCGCAGCCTATACCGAGGGTCAAGGGCTGGAGCAGGTGAAACGTCATGCGCGTGCAGGGGCAGACGGGGAAAGCGAAACTCCCCCTCCTCCTCCTCCTCCTCCTCCTCCTCCTCCTCCTCCTCCTCCTCACTCCTCTCTCCTCCTCCTCCTCCTCCTCCTCCTTCTTCATCCCCTCGTACTCCTTCTCCCGGAACGGCATCGTTTGGTCCAATTTCCCAGGCCAGGAAGGGGCAGCACGCAGTGTCCCCGATGGGGGGGCCGGCTCAGGAGGGTAAACATTGACTTGGAATCACCGACGCATTGCCGATAGATCGGCGACATGCACCAGATATCGAGTTCGCATGCTCGTGGGCGGGGTGGGCTATCGGGCCCCCAACGGCGATGAATGAGCGATTGGGGATCGATGCGTCCCCCCTCTGAGGCTAGCCCCCCCGAACTTTGGCTCCCCGTCCCGCCTTTCCCTCCCGTGGCTGCTGTAGCCTGCGCCCCACGAACAACACGGGTCGCCGGAAGGCGCGCGGCGGCCCTGTCCAGCGTTCCCCCTTGCCCAGGCTTGGCTTGGGGATCCCCGCACCAGAGTAACCCAAACGGTGCTACTGACGCACCTGCACCTGGGCGACCCGTACTAGGGCGTCCCAGCAGCGCGACCAATGCGCTACATTCAGGCGACCCGAACAAGGGCGACCTGTAGTTGGGCTACCCGAACTTGGGAGTCCCAACGGTGCTACAAATGCACCTGCACCTGGGCGACCCGTACTAGGGCGTCCCAGCAGCGCGACCAATGCGCTACATACAGGCGACCCGAACTAGGGCGTCCTCTAGTTGGGCTACCCGGGCTGGGGGCCCCAACGGTGCTACAAATGCACTTGCACCCGCGTCCACTGCGCTTTACAGGCGACCCGCACTTAGGCGACCTGTGGTTGGGTTACCCGAACTAGGGTATCCCAACGGTTCTACAAATGCACTTGCATCCGGGCGACCCGCACGAGGGCGACCCAGCTGCGCGACAAATGCGCCACAGTCAGGCGACCCGTACTAGGGCGACGTGCTGTGTGGCTACCCGAGCGAGGGTGTCCCTACGGTGCCACTCGCACACTACAACCTGGGCGAACCGAACAGGGCGTCCCGTGCTAGCGCCCCTGTCTCAGGCGCGCGCGCGTGCACCCGCTCGCGGGCAGCACGTATTCGTGGCCCACAAAATTGGGCAGGTGTCGTGTGCCGCGCGTCCTCCTCGTGCTGTGTCTCGCGTCTGCGCGCGCGCTCGCGGGTCTCGCGCGCGTCCCTGGCGCGCGCCTTCTGTCAGTAGCCGTCTCGCTCAGGCGGTTTCATTTTCGGGCTTAGCGTTACGCGCGTCGGTTGTCTGGTCCGAGTTGCCACAGCCATGGCCAGCACTCCGTTGCTGCCTTTCCTCGAGTCCGGTGTCGACAGCTACGCCAAGCGCGACCAGACGTGGCTGAGGCCAGTGAACGAAGTGTTGAAAGCCAACGGAGTTGAATGTGTGGAGGATCTGGTGAAGCTCGGGGTCAGGGCTGCGACGTTTGAGCTGAACGGGCTGCCCGAGGGAAAAGTTGCCTTCCTGGAGCGCGACAGCGCAGCGAGGCGTGAGCTTGCGAGCGCTTACAGTGCCGTGCGCGCCGTGCAATTGTCGCCCGCGCCCGTGGGCGGCCCGCGCATCTCCATCGCGTGCGGCGATCGCGGGGTCCCGCCGCCGGCGGCCATCCAGGCAAGTTTGGCCCGCGCGCGAGCGGTGGCAATCGCTGGATCGGCGCCGCGCTCTTTCGGTTCCTGGAGGGCAGCGGTCCGGGCGTGGATGGCTTTCGCGCGGCGTCGGCTCAACGGAGACGGCTGCAGCGCGCTGCCGCCGTCGGCCGACGAAGTGTGCTTGTTCGCGCTCGAGTTTCGTAGCCCGCGCACCTTCGGCAATTACGTGGCACAGCTTAAGAAGGCATGCCAGCTGCTGGGCCGGGACGCGTCTGTCTTCACGCATCCATTGGTCAGGGGTGCCCGTAAGGCCATCGGGAAGCGGCACTCTGTGAGGCGGCCGCCGAAGCATTTCGTGCTGCTGTCGCATTTACCGCGGATGCTCGACTTTGTGAGCACCGACAGCGCCCTGCGCGCGCTTTTCTTGGTGTCCTGGGGGTTCGCTTTGCGTGCGCCCTCCGCAGCCCTCTTGATTGGGCGAGGCGACCCATTGGCGTTTAAGGATTTCGCCTTCTCAGACCTGGACCTGCGCAGGCCTAGGGCAAGGGTCCTTATTTTCTTTTCGGGCGATTCGGCGACGCTGCATTTCTCACGGCGTAAGCACCGGGACGGCCCGACAGTCGCGGTGCGGAAGTGCTGGTGCGCACACTCGCAAGCGACGTGCATTGTGCACGCGGCGCAGGCATTTTTCGAGAGCATTTGTGTCGGCTCGCCCGCGTTCCCGCATCTGCGGCGTGTCGACAGCAACGCGGCCGTCTCAATCGTCGCGCCTGTGCAGCGCGCGATGAAGGCGGCGGCGTTGCACGCCGGGGCGCCAAGCGCGGCATCCTTTACGAGCAAAGCGTTCCGCCGCGGACGCGCAGAGACGAAGCGCAGGTGCAACGGCTGCCTCTGTGAAATTCTCCGCGGTGCCGATTAGAGTTCCCGCGCTTTCAAATAATATCTTGATATGCGCCAGCACGAGGGCGACGCGACCGCCGAAGCGGTGGCCGCCGCTTCATGCCCTAGCCCCAGCGCAGGGCGCAGACCAGGGTCTGCAACGGTGCCTGCGGGGTTAGTCGAACAGGCGCACGCTCGGCGCGCACTGCGTCCTGCACCCGTGGCTCCACGGGGGCCGCGGCAGGCCTGGCGCGCCTCGGCCATGGCGGGCCTGGGCGCTGGCAGCGTTGGGTTCAACGCCCAGGCTGGCCTGGTCGGGGACAGCGCGCGTCACCGCCGGCGCCCCCCACGCGGGGTGTTAGCGGGACGGAGCCCTGGCGCCGTCTGCTTCGCAGGTTTCGTATTATTGCTTCGCGCCGCGCTCGCGGGGCGCTCGCCCGCGGCGCGGGCCCGTCGGCCGACCTGCGATTTGTGTCCGCGCAACACCCTGCAGGTATGCACCCCTTGATTTGTTATGCAAATGTATGTATGTATGCACGTACGTATGTATGTATGTATGTATGTATATATGTATGTATGTATGTATGTATGCATGCATGCATGCATGCATGTATGTATACATGTATGTATGCATGTATGTATGTATCTATGTATGTATGTATGTATGTACGTATGTATGTATGTATGTATGTATGTATGTATGTATGTGTGTGTGTGTGTGTGTATGTATGTATGTATGTATGTATGTATGTATGTATGTATGTATGTATGTATGTATGTATGTATGTATGTATGTATATATGTATGCATGCATGCATGCATGCATGTATGTATGTATGTGTGCATGCATGTATATGTATGTACATATGTATGTAAATGAATGTAGATATGCATGTCTGTATGTATGTATGCATGTATGCATGTATGCATGTATGTATGTATGTATGTATGTATGCATGTATGAATGCATGCATGCATGTATGTATGTATGTATGTATGCATGCGTATATGTATGTGTAGGTGTATGTGTTTGTGTATATGGATGTATGTCTGTCTGTCTGTCTGTATGTATGCATGCATGCATGTATGTATGTATGTATGTATGTATGTATGTATGTATGTATGTAGGTATGTGGGTATGTATGTCTATATATATAGTACAGGGTGTGCATTACCGGTCAATTTTGCTCATGTCCTGCGAGATGATAGTGATTCGCTCCGCTCCGTTTGGCGAGAAGCTGGCAAAAAAAACTCGGGACGTTGACGCTTGGGGACCAGGACGTGCTCAGCGTGTCGCGCCGCAACATGGTGTGCTAGAATCGGCGGCGTGACGCGCTAACAAAACGTTCAATACCGACCGTGTATCAATAGCATAAGGGGTAACCAGCATCTTCGTCGCAATCGCATTCGCATGACAGTGTGCAAACGGAAATGCCCACGCACACAAACGCACAAAGGCACATACACCTACACATCCGCATACAACAGCACACATACACACTGTAACACGAGAAGATAAACATCGGCAGCCCCAAAAACGTGCTCAGAGTACACCCTGTCCAAACAAGCACGGCTGCGTGCTCGCTGCGATTCGCTCGTCAACCCTGGCACGCACGTGCCCGCCGGGATGCGCAGAAGGTGTCGGGGGCAGGCCCCCACGGGGCCCCCTTGGTACACGGTGGCTTTGAGGAGGAGGAGGACGACGAGGAGGAGGAGGAAGAGGAGGAGGAGGACGAAGAGGAGGAGGAGGAGGAGGAGGAGGAGGAGGAGGAGTAGGAGGAGTAGGAGTAGGAGTAGGAGTCAAGCTAGCCAGCTCGAGCGAGTCAAGCATGGCATGCCCAGTCCCACCCGCCCTCCCACAACATAAGAAGCAAAGCTGGCACAACTGGGGGCCGAAGTCACACCGGCCAGCCGGTTTGGTACAGCTGATGCGGCCGCGATGGCGGTTGCCGACGGGAACTGGCGAGCGCGTGTTGAATGCCGCGCACGCATTGCCAGACGAGTCGAGAATGGCCCGGTACACCGCAGGAAGCCAGAGGTGGCCGGAGGAAGCCCGACGGTCTGACAGGACACCCCAAAGCATTTTTGTGAAAAAGCATTGGGTTTTTGATGTTTTTATGTTGAAATGCTTGCAAACACACGGTGTTCGGTAGGATTCTGACATGAACGCGCGAGTGTGCTCTTTGTGGTATTTTTTGCACAGGATTCGCGGCCTGGGTGCATGACAGAGCATCGCGAGTGCACCGCGCGATGACGTGAAATCGCTGGATTTGACCGAATTCTTAAGATTCCTATGGTTTTCCTATGATTTCAGCAAGAGAGCCCGGGCGGGAAATTTGTACAATTTTTGTGAAAAAGCATTGGGTTTTTGATGTTTTTATGTTGAAATGCTTGCAAACACACGGTGTTCGGTAGGATTCTGACATGAACGCGCGCGTGTGCTCTTTGTGGTATTTTTTGCAATGGATTATCGCCGTGGACGACAGGACGTCCATGTCGAGAGGAAAAAATAAGAAAAATGTTGATTTTGTATTGTTTTTTACAGGTTAGGATGGGACCACCCGGATGCGGCCCCTACCCGGCCTGAGGGGGGAGTAGGAGTATATTCTAATAAGGTAGGATAGGAGTAGGAGTAGGAGGAGGAGGAGGAGGAGGAGGAGGAGGAGGAGAAGGAGGAGGAGGAGGAGGAGGACGAGGAGGAGGAGGAGGAGGAGGAGGAGGAACAGGAGGAACAGGAGGAGGAGAAGGAAGAGGAGGAGGAGGAGGAGGAGGAGGAGGAGGAGGATTTCCAGGATTTCCGCCATCCCGTAGGGATAAAAAGGCTGAGCTCAGTTGCCAGCTTTGGGGAACAAATCCCTCTCAATCCGACCGAGGTATTCCCGTCGGGTCTTCGAGAGCTGTGCACTGCACGGCTTGCCTAAGCCCCTGAGCTGGGCCTGACCGAAATAGCCGCATGAACCGCAGTACCAAACCCTCAAGATGTGGTGATATATTAAGGCGTGTGACGGGTCGACCCAGCCTCCTGCATGATGCAACCTACGCCCACGGGGAAGACGGGATAACCTACCATCCACAGGGTGGAGTTGGAAGCACTCACTTTTTAGCCAGTCGGTCATTCTTGCCTTGGTCGCTGAGCCTTTACACACGCTGCACGATCCCCCACTTTCGGTCAGGACGTGCGCGGACGCGAAGCGTGCAACAGCAATAGGAGGGGGAGGCGGGATGCGGGGGGCGGGCCTGGGCTCCTGAGGGTCGCGGCCGACTTGGGCAGCGGCGATGGAGTCGAGACCTGCGCGCAGCAAACGCTTCCTGACGAGCCGAGCCTTGTTCTCAACACGGGCTATCCTAGCACGATCGTCGAGGGGCGCTCTGGCACGGCGGGCAGCCTCCTTAGCGAGCTCATCAACCACACAGTTACCTTGTATAAGCCAACTGGGCCACTGACGCGCAGCGACCTCCCTCCCATCCAGATGGGACGGGACTCGAATTACAGCAATATGAGAAGCATCCCTCCGCTGGTCGCGGAGGGTCTTTACAAGAGATCTCCATAAATCAGCCTGGGGCCCTGAGGGGGGCTGAAGCTGGCCTTCGTACCAACCCCTCGCGACCTCAGCGCAGTCTGTGACATGCAGAAGCGAGCCTACAGAGAACCTAACGGCCCAAGACAGCGCCTGGAGCTCCCCACGGGGCACCGTTTGGCTGGCCCCGATGAGAGGGCCAAGCAGATGGGGCCCCAAGGTGACGGGCCCGAAAGAACTGAAACAGGCTACGGCGAGACCTACTCTGCGGGGGCGGCTGTCGTGAGTATCAGCCCCTCCCGACGCGTCCCCGACGACAATGAGAGGCTCCTCGGGGGTTCCAGCCCCAAGACAGGCGGGCCCGACAAGGCCTCCGTTGAGAAGCCCGTTGCCGTCCCAAGACTCGGGGGAGGGATGAGGGGGCACCTGAGTCCAGGGAGCGGGGATGAGCCCCCGCATCCCAAAACAGGGATAGGCCTCAGAGTTGGCGACAGCCTCAGGAAGTAAAGCCGCTGACTGAGCGTGCGCAAGTGAATCGTCGTTTTTGGCACTAGTCCAACATCGATGCAACGCCGACTCTCGGCCATCTTTGCACCTCTCGCAGACATCACTTGAGCGCAGATCAGCGTCGAAACTCCGAGCTTTTGTCCAGAACCCGCCTGTGGCGATCGAGACCATGAGCTCCGACAATTGACGTCCTCGCTTGGCGTGTGTGAGGTCGTCCACAAACTTTCGGTATGAATACATGTCGACCCCGTCCTCGAGGCCGCCACCGCAAAATAATTCTGCAGCTTGACGCCACTGCTTGAGCTCCATGGTGCCCTGCAGCTCGTCCAGCAGTGGGTATGCCTGATCCAGGCTCGCGAACTCGGCATCTCCGAATTGCCAAGGGAAGCCTGCCTGAGCGCCGTCATTCGGCACATCCCACTCCACAGGCGAAACTGGGGACCACCCTGCTTCCAGCAAGTACAGAATCACAATGGATAGCGGACCTCGCACATGTCGACTCCGCAACTCAGGCTTGATGCTCATCAGGTGCTTGACTGTGGCTGGCCATGCTAGAGAAATCGACGGCCTGAGCTGCGGCTCCTCCAACCATACTGAAAGCCATAAAGATATACACTGACGAGGCAGAAGAGCAGCAGGGTCGGCGCCAGGCAGCCGCAAGGCCAGGAGCGTGGTGAGGCATCGTCCTCGCTTGGACGAGCCTGCTGCCGCCCCCAGGCGCCGCCGTTGCAACTGCATGTTGGGCCCGAACGCGCCGAAGACCTGGTGGCCGTACACCGCCGACGCCTGTGGCCCAGCGCGCTGCAGCTTGGCCGTGGCCCTCCACCGCCTGGCGGCCTGGGCGAAGCGCCTCAGCCTGCCGTGCGCCTTGGCGGCCTTGGTGCCTCTCTTGCGCACCGTGGCCCTGCCGTGGCGACGCCCCGCGCTCAGGTCCACGCCCAAGTACGCCGACTGGAGCACCGCTGACAGCGATACGCCTCGCCTCGCCAAGACCTTGGCTACTGCAACTGCATCGCTATGATGGGAACAAGTGACCACGCTTTTGGGAAAAATGCCCAAGCCAAGACGCCTGAACTCCTTGACAGTGGAGAGAATCCCCTTGATGAGCGTAGTCCGAACGTGCCGCCGCGATCCTGCCACACGCTGCGACAGGTCGTCGATCCAGATCCGCTCCGACATCGACGGGTGCATGACGCAGAGCTTCTTGCACACGAAAGCCGTCAGGCACTTGGCGAACCTGGGGCCGTTCCGCAGCCCCTGCACGATGGAGCACGTGGCCTGGAACGGCTCTGACACCGAGTCGAGCTGCTGCAAGAGCCTCGGGATGAGGCACAACTGCAACTCGAGGAAGAGAATCACAGGCGGGAGCCCCTTCTTGGCTGCACATCGTGCCAGGGGCCCCCACTCTATGCCGTCATAAAAGGCCTCCACGTCGAGAAGCCCATGTCCGTGACTGATGTTGAGCCTTGACTGAGACTCATCCTGAAGCGCCCTGATGAACGCCTCCTTCAGGGCACTGTTGCCTGCGACGACCGCGTCCCAGTGGTCGTCCTGCTGAGCCGACCACTCCTTCATCTGCACCTTCCGGGCCATAGACCAGGCGCGGCACAGCATCGGCAGCAGGCCGATGACGCGATCGCCGCCCGACTTCTTGGCCAGCAGCCTCCCGATCATGCACATGACCTGCCACGGCCAGGAGAGGCCCTCCTCGATGGATGTGAAGAGGTCGCACATCTCCTGGAGCCCTTCCTGCGGCAGGCGCTCGAAATCGAGCGGGGACAGCCGGTCTACCCCGAGGCCCGCGCGAGCCTTCATGCCGCGCAGCGCCGCCCTCAGGTCGCTGACCGAGAGCGGCTCGAGGGTCTCTACCTCCGCGAGCGCCCTGACATCGTCGAAGGTGCTCATGATGCTGCTGTGGGAGGCTGACCCTCGCCACTTGGCCTGCCACTTCTCCACTTTCATGTCTACTATGTCAATGGGGTGGACGAGCACCCCCGTGTCCACGTCGAGCTCGTCGGGTTCGGGGTCGCCGTCCTTGACGCTGCGGTGAACCTGTCCTTGCGTCGCCGTGGAGCTGATCCAGTCCTGGAACTCGCGCAGCGAGGCCGCGGCGGCGCGGCTCTGCGCACGACGGGCTGCCCTGAAGCACCGCTCCTCCCAGTCCGTCAGCTGGTCGATCGAGAGATCCCCCAGCCGACGCATGTCAGCCAGGAGAGAGTTCCACCAGCAGCCTTGCCCAGGCGGCAGCGCAGCTCCCGCGCCGTCCAGCGGCAAGTCCGCCAAGCGGCGGGCGGCTTCGGCTAGCTGCAGCACCTGGCTCTCGCCGTTGCGCCGCCGCCTGTGCCGCAGCGCGCGCTGCACCACCGTGTGGAGCCTGCCCCGCCAGCCAGCCACCCCATCCTTGAGCGGCTGGCTCCTCACGTGCTCGGCTTGACGTACTGGCACCACTCGCGCGTCGAACCCTTCCCTCCGAGAGACTCTGGGTTGAGCAAGGTCGTGATGGCATGAGATAGTGCGCTCCACAGTGTCAATCCATCGCGAGAACTGATTGCTTATGGGAAGGATATGCTTCTCGCCCACTTGGTAGGCAAGCGATTGCTTAATAGGCGACCAGACGTCGGAAGAAGAGTGTGAGTGCCAAGGAACTTGAGCCGAAATGGCTGCGTACGTGGAGCTGGGGATGAAGGAAGTCGGGAGGGGGGCAGGAGCGGCAGCAGCATCCGCAGGGGCGAGATTATGCTGCTCCTCGGCCGTGCCGGGGCCCGTCCCCCCAAGGCCAGACGCAGGGGCTGGGCCGCTACCCTCACCTTCGCCAACTCCATTTCCAGATCCCCCTCCAGAGGTCGGACAGACTTTCGAGCTCTGACTCGGGTCACAACTGCTCAATCGCTGCTGGTCTATGCTACTGCAAGGCTTGAAACAGGACTCGTCGGCCCAAGGGTCTTCTTCCTCGAAGCCAAAGTCCAGATCAAAACCTTCAAAATCGGGGCCCAAATCAGGATCCTCAGCCGAGAGGGTTTCGGGATTTTCGCCCGCGGCCCCTGGCTCCGAGAGATCCTGAACAGCAGGCCCTGAAGGCCTGGGCGCCGAGAGAGCGTCGGAAAACAAATTATCACACTCGGCTCTGATGCGCTCTCGGGCCTGCTGCACCTTCTCCTGATGCGCAAGCTTTGCTACACTGCTCTTGGAGCCCGCGGTGGGGGAGGCGAGGGGGCGAGGAACCTGGGGGAGGCGGGGAGCAACCTCGAGAGAGCGCATGCGAAGCTGTTGCCCAGCCCCACGCAGGCGAATCGAGAGACCACAATGCGGGCTCCAGGGCACATCTGTGACTGCTGACATGCTGTGAATATAAGGAAGGCAACCCTCGGACGCAACAACAAAATCGATATGTGAACCACCTGCGCTCCCGACGCAAGTGAATTCTATATCTGCCCGCTTGGTGAATCCTTTGATTCGCTTCAAGAACGCCGACCTGTCAAACACACTGATGTCAATGTTGAAATCACCGGCTATAAACCAAGGCAATTGCACACTCTTTAGGAAAGCTCCAATACGTGCGAAGCGCTGCAAGTTTTCTCAAGCAAATCCTACCGAAGGGTGAGCGTAGAAGACAACTGCAATGATCGAAAAACCTGTCATATACAAGACGACTGGAAGGAAGCCGTCGAGAGCATCTGAGCCCTCAGCACAGAAACTAGGCACAGAGGCAGCCCGCGGGATCACTCTGTGCACGCAGCGGTGGCCCTCGGACATGAACAGCTCCCCGCCCTCGTTGGCCTTGCCCACAGTGGCCGCTGAGGTCGCTCTTCCTGTCGCACGGGCTGGGTTGTCGATGAACCTCAACTTCTCCCGTCTGGCACTCCGTGCCCACTTCGAACGAGTGTGGCATCCAGCGTGGGTCTCCGTTAAGGCAATGTACTGGTACTGCTTGGCGAAAGCTGGCGACGTGACGTGGTTCCAAGCCTTCGGGCCTAGGCAGGTCACATTCGCGAAGAAGAGGCTGCACAGGCTCGACTCGGCGCCAGCATCAGCGCCGCCAGCAGAGGTAGGCGGCCCAGGCGGCTCGGTGGGCAAGGCGGCCGCTACCCCCTTGCCCGCCGCGGGGGCTCACGCGCCCTCCGCAGCTGCCTGCGGCGCGGCGTCGGCGCCTGCCTCCGCCCCTGCCGCCGCGGCCGCGCGCAGCCTGTCCATCTCGGCCTTGATCTGCTCCTCGGAGGGGCCGTCCGCAGGCGCCTGGGGCCCGCCTGCAGCGGCCTGGCCCGCGGGGGCGGGGGCTGCAGCCGCTGGGCCGCCCGCTGCGGGGGCCGCTGCGGCTGGGGGCGGCGCGCCGCCTGCCGCTGCCGCCGCGGGCTGGGAGCTCCCAGGAGCGCCTGCACCAGGCGCCGCCGCTCCCTGCGCGCCCCCCTCGCCGCTGTCAGCGCGGCGCTTCTTCGCCAGGCGCTCCTGCGCCTCGTTGCGAAGCTGCTGGGTGCGGTCCCGCCACTGCGCGACCTGCTCCGCCTTGGACTGCACACTCTCCTTGGCGGCCAGCAGCTCTTTCTCGATCTTCTTCAGCTCCTCCCGCTCTTCAGGCGAGCAGTCAAGATCGTCCACGTGGTTAAAGCAGCCCTCGTCCCAGGAGAGGTCGATCAGCGGCACCTCGGACGCAGCGGCTGCGGCTGCTGGCGCTGGGGCTAAGCCCGTGGCCTTCGCCAGCGCCGCCACCGCACTGCGCTTGCTGATCTCGGCGAGCGCCAGCGTGCGGGCCGTCTCCTCCTCGCGCTCGCGGGCCCGCTGGAGGTTGAGCTCGCACCTGCTGACCTGGGCGCGGGCCTGCTCCCACTTGGCTGAGGCGTCGCGCCAGGCGCCCGACGCCGGGCGCACCGCCTCCTCGGGGGGGCACGCTCTTGGGCGAGGACGCGACTGCACGAGCCTGGCCCAGCTGCTGCTCCAGGAGCACCTTCACCGAGGGGTCCTGCACGACCTTCAGCGCGGCCTCCAAAGTCGCCGCAGCATCTGAAGCAGCGCCCACGGCACCTCGCAGATTAGTGTTGCCCTGCTGCACGTCGCCCTTGTCCTTGGGCTTGGGCTTGTACAGCGTGAGCTTCAGCCCGCACTTGCCGCACTTCGCGCCTTGGCTGGCGAGAATGCGGTTCCATTCGCACTTGCCGCAGCCTGAGCACTTGGTCCAAGAGTCGGTCGACGAAGATGGGGCTTCAGACTGGTGCTGCTGCCCTGCTGCAACGGCGGCCTTCTTGCTCTTGCCACCCATGACTGAGGTAGATACGCGTCCCTTTAGCCAACTCGCGCTGCTGACCGAAGCGTGTGTAGAGTCTGGTCAGCCGCGAGGACTACCTGGGCCTTACCTTGCTGATGATTCTTTTTGTCAACACTCCATCTTGTGCCACGGCCGCTTCGTCGGATAGCGGGCGGACGAGGGGCAGCAGAGCCCCGAATAAAAAACACAATGAGCGAAGTGAGTAGCTTGTGAAACTAAAAATACCGTTCTGGAGCCGAGGCTTTGGGCTGGACCTGGGAAGCGAAGGGAGGCTTGAGCCGCGCGGTTGCGGTCCAGTGCCTCCCCCCTTTCACGTGCACGCACACCCAAAAGGTACTGCCTGGGCTTCACCTTACTGATGTTTTGTCAACGCTCCATCATGTGCCACGGCCGGTTCGTCTGAGAGCGGGCTGACGAGGGGCACGAGAGCCCCGACAAACCCACACTGCGACCTGAGAAGATTCTGAAACTAAAAACACCCTAGACCTCCCGATCCGAAGGTAGAGTGAAGTTATCAGATAGTATATTCACTGCGGGCTTTCGAGACTAAGATGGAAGCCAACACGTGAGCCAACGGCGCAGGGTAGGGCATCGCGAGGGTCGTCCACCGCGCCCCACCTGGCCTGGCTCCTTCTGAATGCTGGTGGGGTCGACCCGAGCGGCTGCAGACTTTGCTTTGCGTGCAGAGCAAATTCAATTGAGTTTAGACAAGTCGTCCGAACGTTGCCAACTAAAACACGAGTCCTTCTTTTCCGCCAAGATTGACAGAAACCCGAAACAACAGGAACAGCGTGACTACGTCAAGCAATGGACCTCGGCTTATGATCGTACCCCATCTTAGACGCGTGCGGGTTCTCGAGGATGCAGGGCCCCCTGGCTGCCTGAGCAGCTTTGGCCAGGTCAAGAGCTGCGTCCAGCGTGGCGTTCCCGATGGCAACCTTGGCCAGATCGCTGTCTTTCAGACCCGGGATCCCCCTGACATATCTACGAGAGCGAATCGGGCACGTCCGATCTCGAGCGGCCGACCAGGAGCTGCAGGGGAGGCGAGCATGAAACCGATCGATGCAGCGGCCGCTAGCGAGATCCTATTTGGTGGGCCTACGGACATAGAGATCACACAAGTCACCCGAGGGCCCGTGGAAGAGGTCCCACTCGCGGGCGGAAAAAAAGGCCGGGCGAACTTTCCTGCTCACCACCCCGCAACCCGAACAAATAATCTGCAACATAAGACTTATTCACGCATGCTGGCGACCAACGACAACAGGGGCACGCCTGCCTAGGAACGCATCCGCGAACAATGACTTGCAGCGAACGCAATTGATTTTGGTCAGGGCGTCTAGTTTCCCGAGCTCCAGTCCTACTCGAGCATGCTTCTCGCGCCGCTGACTTCAGCTGAAACCCTTCGGCAACAGCGCTCCCTTGCACCGCGGGCCGAGGTCGCCGTGGCACCTCGCGCGCGGGCGAGGGCGACCAATCCCGCCCCCCAACGGAAGGGGCGAGAGGTCCCGACCGAAGGGGGGGGGGGGGGGGGGGGGGCGCACTTGGCGCAGGGAGCGGACTGCAGTAGACCGACAAGCGGGGTCCATGCCCCACAGAGACTTGGACTGCTTGCGGGTCCGTCTCACCTGTTCAGACCCACAGCCCAGGCTCGCTGGGGCAGGAAAGCAGGCGAGTACCGACCGCGGCGGCTCTCGCAGAGAGCAGGCGGAGGGTAATTCAGGAAAGAGGCGGCGTGCAGGCGGCGGCGGGTGGCGGCGGGCGGGGGCGGCCGCGTGCGCGCGCCGTCGCCGCGCCCCCTCGGCCCTCGACCGCGAAAGGCAAAGGCCCCAACGCAAGCCAACGCCACGCAGCAGCCAGCAGTAACAGCGCAGCGGAGCAGGCAGGGGACGCGCACATGGGGAGGGGCACAAAGACCACAGCAGCGCAGGGGGGCAGCGGGGGGGGGGGCAACGCACGAGGGCCCAACACAACGACCCGCACCGCGAAAGAGAGACGCAACTACAGAGGCAAGGGGGGAGAGAGACAGGGAAAGCAAGGAGGGGGCAGTCACGCGCCGTCAGGCTGACTCACCAGTTGAGGCGGAGTGGGTCTCACACCGCGGAATACTTTGGCAACCTTCCTGTAGCGACGTGCAGATAGCCGGGGCCGAGCATGGAAGAGGACCTTGGGACAAACGCGGCTGTTCAGACGGTGGTGGGCGTGGGTCTTCAGGGCGGCATCCAAAATCACGGCGCTGGCCAGATCGCGATCTTGCCCCCGGCAAGGCCCAAGTCGCGACAGCATCGGGAACCACCCTTCGTCGCTCTCGACCTGCTCCCGCCACCGACCTGGAAGGTTTGATACGCCTGGGGGCCACCTGAGAGCAATGGTCTTCAACTCAGGGCAACACTTATAATGGAGCATGTCATCCGAGCCCCCACATTTGAAGCATCACCCCGTCGACAGTATGAAACCTGGCCGAGGTGCAAACTCCCCTGGAGAAAACCAGAATAATACCTGTGGTGAGGTGGGTGCCTGACGCCTTTTCAACTGCCCGAAACCGTGAACGTAAAGCCAACATCACTGGGGTAGAAACCTCAGTCAACCATCTGCCAGTGCGCGTCTGCAAATGGATAGGCGGCGCGATGTTGGACCTTAAACCGCGCAAGTGACGGTGAACGCGGCCCTGGATGTGCCTGCAGTCGCGCCTGATCCCAGAGTTGAATACGTCGGCGGCGTCGGCATTGGTGCTTTGAATCATGGAGTTCCCCCGCCAGACCGAAACCGTTCGCCCAGGAATGAAATCATCATCCAGAAGTCCCGCGGTGAGCTCCTCGAGCGCATATAGGGCGCTGTCTAGCGCCCGACACTTCGACAGTGCGCGAAACTTAATAGCTTTGTCCATAATCCCGACATCCACGAACTCCAAAGATACCAAGATGCCTCAGCTGCGTTAGCATGCAGTGGTTCAGCGCACGTCTGGGACCTGCTGTCAGGATATGTGGGGCTTCTCGATTCTGTCGGAAGATTTCAGGAGTGACTCTGACAAGCTGCATTCGATACTGCAACACAGAGAGGCAATTCGAGTGGAGGAGCCGGATGGTGGTGGGCAACCCGAGCGAGAGAGAGCGCAGAAGACGGACTCGTTGCCAGAACTTTATCATCACCTCTTGTCATGTCACTGCGTTTGCCGTCGGGCCCACCCAGGAGAGCGTGAGTCGCAGACCGCATCGCCTGGAAGCGGCCCTCCTTCCGTCGCACGTGCTCAGACAGGCGCTCAGAGAGAGAGAGAGAGAGAGAGAGAGAGAGAGAGAGAGAGAGAGAGAGAGAGAGAGAGAGAGAGAGAGAGAGAGAGAGAGAGAGAGAGAGAGAGAGAGAGAGAGAGAGAGAGAGAGAGAGAAAGAGAGAGAGAGAGAGAGAGAGAGAGAGAGAGAGAGAGAGAGAGAGAGAGAGAACAAAAAAAAAGAGAGGGGGGGCCGCATACCGAGACGTAGCACTTCCCGAGATTCAGAGATAGACCAGAGGCAGTGGACAATAGACCAAGAAAAAATAAAGTAGGCATCAAATCCGTGAGTCCGTTCTGAAGGCCGAAGCAGCAATCGTCCGCATACGCAAGTTCAAGCTCTAGTCTAGGGGCCCGCGTGCGCCGAATTCACCGCTAGACAGGGTCCAGGGCATGCGCGAACAGGATCATTGAAGCTGGGTCCCCTTTGCGGGGCCCCCGTCCAAAGTCAAGCCTGATTTCAAAAGCCCCGGCGAAATTCATCACCGCAAAAGTGTCCATATAAAGAAACTCATAGAAAACAATCGCTGCCCTCGGGGCGCCCATGGCCTGGGGAACCTTCAAGATCCACTCCGAGAAAATCGATGGAAAAGCAGCTCGGAAGTCCGTGAAGAGCACCCCCGCCTTATCGTGGCCCCTCGTGTGCTGCAGGGGGTCCCATTCCTCGACCTCAACAACGTTGTCCAGGATATTGCGCCCTTGGACTCCCCCGCGCGGTCGCTCCATCGCCGTGTGCGGGGCGACGTCGTTCAGGCCGGCGCAGAAAGAGTCAGACCAGATCTTCGCATCCGTGTTCGAGAGGGAAAGGGGCCGAGTCGCTCCAGGGGCCCGCGAGACAAACGACCCCTGATCGGCAGGGTCGCCACCCTTGGGCAGGGCGACCACGCGGATAGTGCGGCACTCGCTCGGCAGACAGTCACCCTCAGAATCGTAGATGCGCCCGTAGGCCTCGAATAAAATATCGATCGCCTCGGGGGCCGCCCAGCAGCCATGCGGGATCAGGTCGGGCCCAGGGGCGGTATGACCTTTGTGCCGCACCCTACGAGAGAACTCGCTATGGTCGAGACGCCACCGCGGGAGGTCCGGGCAAACTTCGCAACTCTGAACGTGCTCGAGAATGGCGGGCCAGTGCTGTGCATCGTGCTCCTGATGCGCGAACGCCCGATAACTGCGGGTCGGGGTGATGTCGGGGCAGTGGCAGCGATGTCGGGGCGCGGGCGCGGCGTGCCCTCCTCGTCCAGAATCCCGCGGAGCCCCGCGCGCCTTTTCGTCAAAGCCCAACCCCTCCTCAGCGCCACCAGCCTCTTCTTCTGCCGACTCTTTACCTCCCCCGCCTCACTGCTATGCCCCGCCCCCTCTTCCTCGCGATCGAACCACCGAAGCTTCAGAGTAACAGTCAGAGAATGAAGCCCATCAGGATCAGCGCAAACTCCACGGTCAACATCAAACTAGCGGAAGAGAGCATCATAGCAGCGCAGCGCGCGGAGGCACAAGTGCCACAGCTGCCCTCTCCGTCCCCGATATGCAAGGAAAGCAAAGTCGAGTCGCTCTGCATCGTTCGAGGCCTGTCTGGACTTGAGTGACTGACGGAACTCAGTAGCTACCGTGGCAAAGAGGGTCTTCACTCGACGTACTCTCTCCTCTAGGTTTCTCGGTGAGACCAACGTCTGTAACTGTTCGCTGACCATCCGACGGTGCCCCGCATGCGTGCTGAGCCACTTGGGAATCGAGAACTGCCCATTGGCTGCAGGTAGCGCCGGAGAAACCGCAACCCCAGGATGAGTCAGCGTACCTGCGGCGGTCGCGGTTACCGTCATCTCATTCCGAATGCCCGCAGGAAGGGCGGTGTAAACACGGTTAAGCCTCGAGAAACTGCGGGGGAGGCCTCCCCTGATGTCCCGATGGGTGGGGGCAGGCTGGTGCAGCTCGCACCAGTGTCCACAGATTTCCTGGCAAGCATCGCGCTGAGAGCGGCCCCCTGGGCCAAAGGCACCGCGCCCCGTGAGCCTGCCGCCCCCCATGTGAACGAAGTTCCAGTTCCCGAGGATAATCGACGCACAATGCGCAGCAGGCGGCAGCGCGCGTTCAATAGCGCGCAAGTAACGTTTGTACTCAACAATGTCGTCACAAGTGTTCGGCATGTGCGCGTTCACAATCGCAAGATCGCCCGCGTCGCCCGTGCGCGTGACAAGTAATGCCCTGCCCTCGATCACAGCGCGCTCCTGCGCTCCTCGAACGCACTCGCGCAGCTCCGACGAGATGTAAGTGAGTACCCCGCCAGCAGCGCTACCCTCAATAAAGCTCCCATACAACTTACCTGTGCGAAGCTCATCGCGGAGAATCGTATGGTCAGCATCAGATCCGTGAGTTTCTTGGAAACGCGGAATCTGGTAACGCTCAATCAACTCCTTAGCATGGCGAAAACGTGAACTCGCTCTCAGAGAGGCAGACGAGATAGAGCCAACGAGAGCACGTGTATTCCAAGTACAACGAGTCAGAGGATGGATAGGGCGGTGCGCTCCACCCGCGCCCCCAGCGAGCGGAAGAGAACATTGTGACGCTGCGTCGTACGAACTAGCACTAGAGCTGCAGTCCGAGGCCAGGGGCCCCGCCGTAAAATCAAAGCCCGATGTTTCTGGATTGCTCCCCCCGTAGCCCTGGCTCTTCACGCAGCTGTCGCGCTCGCCGAAAGGGCCGTATCTGAGAGAAACGAGTCTGGAGGCATGGCGCGTGCTGTGCTCCTCCTATCTCGGTCAGACCTTCGAGGTCAATAGACATGGTGGCGCTTCCCGGCAATCGCGATCTTGACCACCTGGACTGGAATCGACCCGTTCTTCAGAACATAGATGGCACCCCCGAGCCCCGTGGAACCCGTGCGCTCCTGCCCGAAGATGTTAGCCACGTGCTGACGCATATTCCCAAGATAGTAGAACAGCTTCCGAGAGGTCTGGGGGAGGTCGCGCCTAACCCTGAGCTCCAGGTCTTCGCCACCCTCTGGGTTCGGGAAGGGGCCCAAAGCTGCTGCTTTCGCATGGGATGCCAACGCCTGGAGAGTGCACGGGAAGTCCAGAAATACCTTCGTGCTGCAATTGAACGCCTTGACCTGGATCCCCGGACGCTCTTCCTGAGTAACGCACTTGTCCAGACTCGGGCTCGCAGCAAGCCTGAGCGTATTCTCCATCAGGGCACGCTTGAAGCCAAGCGCGACGAGCCGAGAGGGGTTGCCGATATCACCGGCTTCCACGCGACGTCGAGTGAACCGGCCATCAGGGGTGACAGTTCCACCAAGTGAGCTCCCTGCCGTGCTCCCCTTCATCTCCGCTATCTCATCCTTCATCACCTGGATCATCCCCTTCACATCCTCCATGAATTTACCCTCTGCGATCTCACGGTCCTGGATGGCCTGCTGGAGTGCCTGCTCCTGGATCAGACGGATGCTGTCAACATTTTCACGGGTGGCCTTAGCAAGGTCGGCATGGGCGGTCTGGAGCATCTGGAAGTTTTTCGCAGGCTGCAACATCTGGCCCTGGATTCCCGAGATCTGTCTGTTTGTCTCCTGGATACCGAGGTTCAACTGGGCCCCAAGGGTATCAACGCTGCGCGATAGTGGGGAAATCAGCTCTCTCAGGGCCGCCATCATGCTGGAGTCGCACTTATCATCTGTACCTGGCGGCGACGCGGGCGGGGTGCACGGGGTCGCACACTCTCCTTCTTCACTGCTGGCGATTGAGACGGGAGTGGGTTCAAGCATCCCACTGGACATTGGCCACGGCATCACCTGGCGCACAGCCTCCATCGAGGAGGAGGAGGGCACGAACGCAGAGGCCGAGGAGAGTGGCAGCCGCAGGCAGGTGGAGCGCGACCGCGGCCCGCCCTGGGTGCCTGGCCACCAGGCGCCTCGAGCGAGGTTGGGAAGTTCAGGAGAAGGCCCCTTGAGCCAAAATAGCTACGGAGGAGGAGGAGGAGGAGGAACGGGAGGAGGAGGAGGAGGCGGAGGAGGAGGAGGAGGAGGAGGAGAAGAGGGGAGGAGGAGGAGGAGGAGGAGGAGGAGGAGGAGGAGGCGGAGGAGGAGGAGGAGGAGGAGGAGGAGGAGGAGGGGAGGAGGAGGAGGAGGAGGAGGGAGGAGGAGGAGGAGGAGGAGGAGGAGGAGGAGGAGGAGGAGGAGGAGGAGGAGGAGGAGGAGGAGAGAAGAGGAGGAGGAGGAGGAAGAGGAAGAGGTGGAGGTGGAGGAGGAGGAGGACGAGGCGGACGAAGAGGAGGAGGAGGAGGAGGGGGAAGGGGGAGGAGGGGGGGGGAAGAAGGAGGAGGGGGAGGAGGGGGAGGAGCGGGAGGAGGGGCAGGAGGGGGAGGGGGAGGAGCGGGAGGAGGGGGAGGAGGTGGAGGAGGGGGAGGGGCACGACCCCTCCTCCGAGCCCAAAGCCCGGCGCGAAATACTTCCGTGGCGCCCAGCCCACGCGAGGCCTCCTCCGGGATTGGGGCAGCGTGGGCCACACGAAGAAAGTGGCCCCAGGGTTCGGTCGGGCATGTCTCCCTACATCTTTTAAGGCAACCAAAAACATTATAAGAACAAACGTGATAAACCATAGTAACATTACCCCAGCAAAGCAACCTAACAGCGATGTGTAGAAACATATCTGGAAGCATTCCCCTTAAGATTCAGGTGAGAATCCAGTTGCAGAATTCTGCTATTCTCGCAGTCGCAGTCGCAGTCGCAATGACAGTCGCAGTGGCAACGGCCTTAGGATCCAATATAATCCTAAGGATTCCTAGGGATTCCTTAGGCATCCTTAGGAATCCATAGGGATTCTTAGGAAACCTCAGGAAGCCTGCTTCCTAGGAATTCCTAGGGATTCCTAAGGATTCCTGAGGAATCCTAAGGATTTCTAAGCATTCCTGAGGATGCTTAACTATGCCTACGGATTCCTGAGGATGCCTACGGATTCCTAAGGATTCCTATGGATCCCTATGGATGGCTCAGCCTGCCTCAGTTTCAGCCTCAGCCTGCCTCGGCTTGCCTTAGCCTCAGCCTCAGCCTGCCTCGGCCTCAGCCTCAGCCTGCCTCAGCCTCAGCGTCAGCCTGCCTCGCCCTCAGCCTGCGTCAGCCTCAGCCTCAGCCTGCCTCAGCCTCAGCCTGCCTCCGCCAGCTTCAGCCTCAGCCAGCCTCAGCCTGCCTCGGCTTGCCTCAGCCTCAGCCTCAGCCTGCCTCGGCCTCAGCCTGCCTCGGCCTCAGCCTGCCTCAGCCTCCCCTCCTCCCCCCCCCCTCCCCCCCCCATTCAGCCTCACCTTGTCTCAGCTTCGGCCTGCCTCGGCCTCATCCTCCGCCTCAGCCTCAGTTTTAGCCTCAGCCTGTCTCGGCCTGAGCCTGCCTCGGCCTCAGCCTCAGACTCAGCCTGCCTCAACCTCAGCCTGCCTCAGCCTCAGCCTCAGCCTGCCTCAGCCTCAGCCTGCCTCAGCATCAGCCTCAGCCTCAGCCTCGGCCTGCTTCGGCTTGCCTCGGCCTCAGCCTCAGCCTGCCTCAGCTTCAGCCTCAGCCTCAGCCTGCCTCAGCCTCAGCCTCAGCCTGCCTCAGCCTCAGCCTGCATCAGCCTCAGCCTCAGCCTGCCTCAGCCGCAGCTTGCCTCAGCCTCAGCCACAGCCTCAGCCTCTGCCTTCCTCAGCTTCAGCCTCAGCCTTAGCGTCAGCCTCTCAGCCTCAGCCTGCATCAGCCTCAGCCTCAGCCTCAGTCTCAGCCTGCCTCAGCCTCAGTCTCAGCCTGCCTCAGCCTCAGCCTGCCTCAGCCTCAGCCTCAGCCTGCGTCAGCCTCAGCCTCAGCCTGCCTCAGCCTCAGCCTTAGCCTGCCTCGGCGTGCCTCAGCCTCAGCCTCAGCCTGCATCGGCCTCAGCCTGCCTCGGCCTCAGCCTGCCTCAGCTCGGGCATTCAAAATATGGCACAGGACTGGTGTTCTGGAAACACGAAGATCACGAAGTGGCCTACAGTTGGCTCTGGGCAATCAAAATATGGTACAAGAATGGTGTTGTGGGAACACGAAGAACACGAAGTGGCCTACAGTTGGCTCCGGGTATTCAACATGTGGCCTGGGAGTGGTGTTCTGCTGGCTCCGCGCATTCAAAATGTGGCCTGGGAGTGGTGTTCTGGGAACACGATGAACACGAAGTGGCCTACAGTTGGCTCCGCGCATTCAAAATGTGGCCTGGGAATGGTGTTCTGGGAACACGAAGAACACGAAGTGGCCTACAGCTGGCTCCAGGATTCAAAATGTGGCCTGGGAGTGGTGTTCTGGGAACACGAAGAACACGAAGTGGCCTACAGTTGGCTCCGGGTATTCAACATGTGGCCTGGGAGTGGTGTTCTGTTGGCTCCGGGCAGTCAACATGTGGCCTGGGATACTGTTTTGGGGAGTCCCCAGTTTTCCCCGGCACCCGTCCGGCATCTGCCCAGGCCCCCCTGGGGAATCATGATGCTCTCTTTTGAGACCACTAGAAACCTACCAATCTTCGCTGTTAGGTAATAGTCGTCCCCCAACATTTTTTGTGACTGTTTCTGAATATTCCTCCTGTGAAGGGACAGGCCCGACTTAACCCTGGGCAAGGACCTTTGGTGCGCGGCTTGTGGATCGTGGCATGCGGTGCGACAAGCAGGAGCCTGCGCGCTCGGGCCTGCCCCCCCCCCCCCCCCTCCCCCGCGCACCCTGGAAGATCGCTTCGCGAAAGGTCACTCCCATGCGAAATCGAGCTTAACCCCCGGCCGTTTTTGGACTGCCGCGGGGCGTTTTTGATGGTCCTGGGGCCCGCGGAAGGCCCGAGGAGCCCGCAAACGGCGACAAACTTCCACGACACCTTTCGGGACCCCTCTCATCGATGCTGGTGGGAACGAGCAGAAGGCCGTGCCCATCAAGAGCTGTGCCCTGGGCGAGGCCTTGTCAGCACCCCGCGGCACCGCCTACGTAGACATGTCTGCACAGAAACAGGCTCAACAGAGAACCCGCTCAGCACGGACTGGCTCAACAGAGAACCAGTCCACCAAACAATTGCTCGAACAGAGATTGGGGCGGACGAAAGGGGGGGTAGGTAATGGCAGGGGGCTAGCGCGTATCGGCTGCATGCCGCTGGCTTTCCCGGTGCCTCCTGGCGCCAATGCGTCGAGGAAAGCGCCTGGCGGCGGGGCCGAAATCGCCTTCCGTCCAGCAGACGTCCTTGGCATCTGGCGATAGGTGTTTCAATCCGCGGCTCCAGGTCCCGACCGCTTCCACGGTGATAGTTTGTCGCCCCGGATTTGTGTTTGCTAGCCGCGGGGCCCGAAGAATTGGTCCCCAGAGAAAGCGGAACTTCGAGGAAAACCCGGCGGTGAAAAACTCGTATTGCTAGAAGAAGAAAAAACGCCATGAACATAAAAGTTTGGCGCTCCGCGCAGATTTCTTGGATCCACGCTGGGTCCCCCTTCCCTGGAGCGCGGAGCGCGCCAAGGGCAGCGCCAGAGGCGCCGCGAGGGGGGCCCAGTGCGGATCCAAGAAATCCGCGCGGAGCGCCACAAGCTCATGTTTATGGCGATTTTTCTTCTCCGAATCGCTGGAGACCTGGGCTCGCACCCCCTGCTCTCTCCGCCGATCCCCGCCCTTCTCGCCCGGCCCGAAGAGCTACATAGAGAGCGCGACCGCGCGCGGGGCCCCGCGCGGTCGTGCCACACGCCCGATGGCGCCGCCGCGGCGGCGCCCCTTGGCTCGGGCGCCGCTCCAACGGTGGGGAGGGGTCCATTCACGCTACGTCGGGCACGTCCCTCTACAGGAGGAAGAGGAATCTCCCAAAAGAGGCAACAAATAGTCCAGGGACGATGATTGGGCGACTTTTTTGACTATGTTTTGCCTTTTTTTTGTGTGTGTGTGAGAGAGAGAGAGAGAGAGAGAGAGAGAGAGAGAGAGAGAGAGCGAGAGAAAGAGAGAGAGAGAGAGACAATGCTTCATTTTTCTCCTCAAGTCCGCCAGTAGGAGGACATGCCCGACCTAAGATTATCGGAGGGAGGGGAATTGGAGGCCGCGGGGAGGTCTGAGCTGGTCAGGCCCCGAGAGAATCGGTTTTATGAATGGGGGATGAGGCCCCAAAGACGCTCGACCTCTGACGCCAGACTGGACCCGTGCCAGGGTCCATCTGGTGCAGTTTTTCTAAGGAAGCAAACAATCGCATAAACATAACAACTCGGAGGTCCGCGCGGACTTCTCGGATTGTCGCTGGACACCCCTCCCTGGCGCACGGAGCGCGCCAGGGGCGGCGCCGAAGGCGCCGCCAGGGGGCCCCAACGCGGATCCGAGAAATCCGCGCGGACCTCAGAGTTTTTATGCTTATATCATTCTCCCCAATTGTCATTCTCCCCAATGTATGTTTATGCAATTATCCAAGTTTTTGTTATTTAACTCATGCTCTATGCTTATGCCATTTTTTATGTGATTGTTCGTTCCCTTATTTTCACCCAAGGTAAATTCTTGACGGTCCCAGGGCCCGAAAAAACGACCCCCCGAGGCAGAACAACAGGCATAGGCCCTTCCCGAACCCAGAGGACCTCGAGCCTCTTCCCCAGCACCGTCCTGCGCGCTGGAACCAGATGCTGGGCCACCGCAGGACCCCCAACCGACTCCAAGAAGAAAGGTAAACAGCCCCCCGAGGCAGAAAAAGGCAAAGACCCTTCCCGAACCCAGAGCTTCGAGTCTCTTCCCCAGCGCCGTCCTGCGCGCTGGAGCCAGATGCTGGGCCACCGCAGGACCCCCAGCCGACTCCAAGAAGAAAAGTGCACCATTCCCTGACTCCCCACCTTCCGCACCTGCCGAGCAGCAGGCGGCTGGTTCGGTGCTGTGTATCGAGGAGCAGAAGATGGCATGTGAACGTTTTCTCATTCAGCGTTTCGACATGGGGCGGGAGGGGGTGGGGCGGGGCGGGGTCTGGCTCCAGACCTCTGCACCATGCGACCGTTTGCAGCAGTGCGTCCTGTGGGGGGAGTCTCCAGCTGCCTGAAACAGGTGCCCCCAAACAGCCAAGATCTACTCCATGGGGGGGGGAGGGGGGGCGGGGTGCGACGGTCCGCGCCGATCGGCAAGACAATACATAAGAAAACGAGCACCGTACGTAGGCATGAACTTTCGGAGGTCCGCGCGGATTTTTTGTGTCTGCGCTGGGCCCCTCCTCAGCTCGCGGGGCGCGCCATGGGGGGGGGCTGAGGCGCCGACATGGGGGTCCAGCGCCGATCAGGCGCGGAGCTCCGAAGGCGTATGTTCATGCAGCTCCCTCCTCCCCCTCTCCGCGGCCGCCTTGTCTGTCTTGCTCCCTCCTCTTGCATGCTGGCCAATTCACCTTTCGGCTGCCCCCAAACGCTTCTCGCTGGTGCAGTGAAACCCCTGCCTCGCCGCCGACGGACAAATTTATGCAGCTACTTGTCCCTCGAGAAGATAACAAAATCAGCCACCTGCTAGTCGGAAGGTGTGGACGGTGGAGAGTCAGGGTCATGAGCTCCGACCTCCGAATCTGCCCGCCCCCCCACCCCCGGAAGGTGTGGAAGGTGGGGGCTCTGGGGAAGGGGTCATGGGCTCCGACCTCCGATATCTGCCCGCCCCCCCCCCCCCCGAAAGGCGTGGACAGTGGGGGCTCAGGGGAGGGTGTCATGGGCTCCGACCTCCGAACCCAGACATGCGACGCCCTGATTTTTTCAGCGCGGGTCCCCTGGAAGTCCCGACCCCTTCACCGGGACCGGCTCTTCATCCCGAATCGTTTCTTGACGGTCCCGAGGCCCGGCGAGGGCCCCCGGGGGCCGGCCGAAAACCTCCCGCTCTGATTTTTTGTCACGACGCGATCACGTCTGGGAATCCGCCCTCCCCTCCCCCCCCCTCCCAGTCTGCGAAGCGCCCGGCCGGCCTGCGGCGGGCTCACAGCGGCTCGGCGTGGTGCCGCGGGGCGCGGTGGCGCGGGCTCAGGCCCCGCTGCGGCTGCGTGCCGTGCGGGGGCAGGCGGCCTCGCCGGGGCCCAGGCCTCCAGAAGCTCGGGGGGGCATCCTCAGGCCGCTCAACTTCGCGCCCCCCTCTGCGGGCACGATTTTTATCCACGTCCACGGCGCCTCGCCCTGGGCTCTCTGGGAAGGGGTGCCCAAAAGGCCGAAGCGACCAGGGGATAGGGACAGCCGTTTTGCCCCTTGGGGCGAGATTTCTAGAGCCCGAAACTCAGAGACGCGTGCCTGACTTTGTGCTCCCTTCACCGTGGCACGACGCACGTCCAGAGATCCAAGCTATTGAGCAAACAAGGCGGAGATGTTTCTCTGTTTTCGGCCTCTAGAGGTCCTCGTCGGGCCCTGGGACCGTCAAACAAGAACTCATGATGAAAACCCGGTCCCAGTGAGTGGGTCGAGACTTCCAGGGTCCCAGTAGAGGAGCCAGCGCAACAGAAACACACTTTCGGAGGTCCGCGCGAGTTTCTTGGGTCGGCGCTCAGCCCCCCTCCCTGGCGCCCGGCACGCGATGGGGGGGGGGGGGGGCCGAGCGCCGATCCAAGGAATCCGCGAGAAGCTCCGAAAGTTCAAGCTCATGCCGTTCCTTGTTATTCGAGCATCCTGGCCCGCCCAACTTTGCGCCCCGCGCCTGCCCGATGCGCGGCCACCTTCGCGCCCTCGCGCGGCGGCCCTGGAGAAGGGTACCTCTCCAATCCAGGCCGTGAGGCGCGACTCGCGACTGCGGTCGGGAACTTGCGCGCAGCGTGTCGCGGCGGCGGCCTCGGCGACACGCTGTGCCTTGCGAGCGGGTAGCGCATCGCTCCGCTCCGCAGGGCTGGGAAGCGCCAGCGTGCCGCGCCGACACGTGGTGGGGTAGCGCTGCCGGCGCGCCACGCTGTCCACGAGTTCTCGACCGCACCTTCGAGCCCCTGCCGTGGGGCGAACGTGGAGAGTAGAGCACCCGGGCGTCTCGGCGGGCCTCTTTTCTTCCGCCTCCTCCTCCTCCTCCTGATCCTGATCCTCCTCCTCCTGCTCCTCCTGCTCCTCCTCCTGCTCCTCTTGCTCCTCCTCCTCCTCCTCGGCCTCTGCGCACGCCGATGTTCGAGGCCCCGCCCGCGGGGCCGCCGAGAAGCGGCCCGGGGCGAAAGAAGCTGGCCCCCGGGGGGAAGCGGGCCGAGAGATCTGGCGGTCCGAGGCTGGACCACAGCGAGCCTCCGGAGGTCCGTGGGCAGGGGTAGAGGGAGGAGCTCCAGGCAGACCAAGGAGGGAGAGCTCCCTACACTGCCCTGGACAAGGAATACAACTTAGGTGATCGCCCTGCTTGTTCTCGCTGCCCTCGGTTTTTCGTTTTCTGTTTTGCCTCTGGGGGGAGGGGGGGGTGCGTTTTCGGACACCGTGTTCACAATTCTTTGGCCTCTGAGAGCCGTTTTCGGGCCCCAGGGCCGCCAGAAGCTGACCTGGGATGAAAAACTCCCTCCAGGGAAGTCCCCCAGAGGATTCTTCGACTCGACCTGCCAAAGTTGCGTAACTTTTCCAGGCCTAGGGTTGGTCAGAACCCCCCGCCACCCCTCGGAGAGCCCCAGCCGAGCCTACAGCGCGGACGCGGCCGCAAGAAGCCCAACCCTGAAACTCTGAACGCGAGGTGCAACCAAGGGAAAGACCAGGGCACCCTGAACGCGGCCGCTCTTTTGGCGGCCGCGAGAAGCCACCGCGCAGCGCGCGGGGCCCAGAAGCCCGAGACACCTGACGAAAAGCATCCGGTTTCTTGCGGCGCAGCCCCGCTGCATATCGACCCCTCCGCCTTGGTCTGGCCAGGGTCGCCCTCCCCCTCAGGTGGCCTGCTTGTAGGCGCTGGTCAGGCTGGGCAGGGCCTGAAAGGCTGGAGTCCTGGGGATCGGCAGGGGCTCGTCCCCCTGCCTCCCTCCTCCTCCTCCTCCTCTTCCTCCTCCTCCTCCTCCTGCTATTGCGCACTGCCAGAAGTATGTCACCGAAGCTTCCACTTCCACACGCGTGAATCCCACCAGGTGGTGGTTTAACGGACTTTGTCTTCTCTCTCTTTGCCCAAATCCCTCCTTCCCCTGCCCTGCTCGGGGGAAGGGTTTATCACTGTTCCCTACTAGTGCATACCTCTTCCCCCAGGCGACTTGCAACCAACCAAGAACAATGATAACCCCATGAGGACCGCCACCCCACCATCCCTTCCAACAAAAACAATCCAAAGTAAACTTTGAAGCAAAGTCCCGAGTCATGTTCGTGAGGCCCACGAGCACTTTGTATGGTTTGTTGGAAAGGGACGGCGGGGGTGTATGGTTTTTTAAAAGGGACGGCGGGGGTGTCAGCATATTGCCTGCTGCGCGCAAAGCCACCCCCCTTGACAAAAAAAACGATACGCAATGCACCTCGCGGCTAAATCTGAATCGTGTGCGGCCAACCAGACACAATGATGGGCACTGGTCTTCGACATGGACGTGGGGAACGCATGTTTCCCGTGTGCTGTGACGTACGCAGGCGCACCTGGCACACGCTGCACGTGCCCCGAACGTGGCGAAACTGGCGCGGCTGGAGCACATATGCGGCACCCCTGGCGCGCGCGGAAGCACGTGGCGCATCTGGCGCACCAGGCGTGCCGGGCACGCTCGGGCCCCAGGGGTGCCTTGCGCGCGTGGCGCGCCTGGCACGCGTGGCGCACCTCGCCCCAGCGTCGCGCACATGGGCTTGGTTTCGGCTCCCAGAAGCTGTCCATCCAAAGGCGACTGCTAAACATGCATAAGCTCGGGTGTTACTTGTGTGTTGGGAGGGCGGGTGGGAGTGAGCTAGACGGCTTGCTCTGGAGGGTATCTTGACTCCTCCCCCTCCCCCTCTTCTGGGCCTGGGATGGGGGGGGGCGCGCGGGTAGTTCGAGCGCCCAAGATGGCTCCAAGGGGGCCTCAGAGAGCCCAAAGATGGCCTCCAAAATGGTTTAAGATATCTCAAGATGGCTCGATATATCCTCCGACGCACATCCAAAAGGGTATCAAGACGGCCCCCAAACGGTTTCAAGTGCCCTCCGAGCCGTCCAACAGGCCACAAACCTTCAAACACCTAGGGCATATACATGTTTTTTTGCCTTCTCGCCTTTTCGCCTCCGCAGGGCTCCCGAAGCTTCAAGATGGCCCCAAAGCTGCCCCAAAAAGCCCCAGGAGGGGCCCAAGAGGGCCCCCAAAACGCCCACGAACGCCCCAATAGGGCCTCAAGAAATTATTTTTGAACCTCCACAAGGGGGGCCTGAATTTATGACCCCCTTCTTTTTGAGCCATGGGACCCAAGACGGCCCCACGAGGCCCCCCAGACCTCCCACAGAGCCCCAAGTGGGCACCTAGACGCCCCATAAAACCCCGAGAGGGCCCCAAGAATGCCTCGAGTGGCTCCGCGAGGACCCCCAAAGAGACCCAAGACGGCTCCAAGAGACCTCCGAGAAAACAATTCGAAGGCGGTCATTTCCAATGGGGGTTGTTGCACTGCATGCTTCTACGCTTCCCTGATCAAGGCAACTCGCCAGGCGATCTGTTTCTGGATGGTCTGATGAGGATATTTTTTGATCGCGACCGCGGCGAAGAAAAGTCGGGCGGCGTCCAGGATGTTGCACACAAGCAACGACCTAAACTAGCGCAGCGGAAAAGGCCGGCGAAAAACACATTCGCCGGCCCAACGGGCCAGAGGCGTGCTAAGGCTCCAGTAGCTGGCTAACAATTCTTATAGTTCGCGCGCGCGGGGCGGCCCCTGGGGGTCCCCAGGCGAAAAATACCCCGACCGCAGCCCAGGAAGGTCTACTCAGAGATGGTTTTGAGGGCCTTTTTTCGACACCCCTCACGAGGATTGTGGCCTCCGAGAGGGGGTGCACTCGACTACCTCGCCCCAAAAGACTCCCAAAAGCCCCCCGAGAGGCCCAAAGGGGCCCCAAGACGCCGCCATGGAGCCCCAAGAGACCCCCAAGAGGCCCCTAGGAGGCCCCAAAGAGGCCCCCAAGAGGCTTCAAAGGGGCCTCATAGAGCGCTCAAGGGCTGGCGGAATGAGCGAAGCGATTAAATAACAAGAGCGAGCAGGAGAGACAAACAGGAGGCGAGCCTCACTGCCGCTCAGAGGAGCGCAAGCAGCAGGAGGAACTTCTGGGCGACGTGCAACACCAGGAGGGTCTGATGAGGCTACTTTTTCCGTTAGCAGCCGAAGGCGAGAGCGCCGACGGCGAGTAGGGTCCGAGCGGGCCGCGCGAGGGCCTAATTACCAACGCAGAGCAGAGCAGGACCTTACCACCGAAGCCTCAGAGCTGGAACAGCAAAACGCCGGGGGAAGAGCAAACCACCAGGTGTGAATTGAATTGCAGCGAATTGACCAACCGCTGAACCACCAGGTATGCGAATTGGCTGCAGTTGCCAGGGAACCAGCCCAGGGAAACGCGAATGTGAATTAGCCAGCCGAAGCTTGGGCGCAGCCAAACATCTGATGAGGATACTTTTTTCGGTCGCGGCCGCGCGACAACGGTCTGGCGGCGAGAAGCAAAGTCCGGGGCAGGCGGCACGATGCGAATTTGCGAACACTGCCGCCACGTTGGTAAGCCGGTTCGCACCTGCACAACAAGTGCGCACTTGCGCATGCACAGAACAAAACTAATTAAATTCACCAGCAAACGCACATAGGCGTCGCAGTGTGAACCGAAGTGAACAAGCGGCAGATTGTGCGAGTGCAGCGGAGTGAGTCGCCGGTACGGCGCCAAATTCCAGGCCGCCGGCCCAGCTGCTTGGAAACAAGTGCCTGGGGAGCCTGGCTGACCGCGGTGGAAAACAAAAGCTGATGAGGATACGCGAAGCGTCAAGAATTTCTCCTCCTCCTCCTCCTCTTCTGAGCCGTCCTCCTCCCCCCTCCCCGCTCCCCTCTCCTCCCTCTTCCCCCTCCCTTCTCGTCCTCATATGCTTCCTCCCCTCCTCCCCTCCTCCTCCTCCTCCTCCTTCTCCGCATACAGGAATGCAAGTTGCAGGGGCAACCGACCAACCACAACTGGAAGATCCGTTTCCCTCACCCCCTTTTGGGGGAATTCACCGCAACGGAAAGGGGGCATCGAAACCCTTGTGTCATTCAAAAGAAAGGGTGTATGGCGGGCTTGTGCCGTGACGACTTGCATGCCGGCTCCTTACACCTCGTGGATCGCACAACCCAAAACAATCGTGGCTTTCCGACAGCGCGCAATGTCCGCCACTCCTCGGCCACCGGCAGCATCCAGCCTTGAGCGCCTGAGCTAGGGTCGCCGCCGCGTCGACAGGACACGACAAGAGCCAATCCAACTTCTCCCCGCTGGCCGGCCTACCTCTTTGGCTGGGGGGTGGATGCCATTTTCTGCGTCGGGTTTCGTGGCACCCAAATCCTTACCTAGAACCAGGAGGCGGTAGGCTGGCGGCGTAGGTTTGAGGGTACTGAGACCCTTCCTGGAGACTGGCTTTTCATCCTGCCGTTTTTGACACTCCACGGGGCCCCAGAAAACGAAAATGGCCACAAACCTCCAGCCGTCATTTTTAAGTGGCTCGTTTTTCAACCTGAGCCGTTGCTTGACGGTCCTGGGGCCCTGCGAGGGTCTGTGGGAGGCCGAGCGCTCCCCAAATTCTTCCACGCCAAGAGGAGGAGGAGGAGGAGGAGGAGGAGGAGGAGGAGGAGGAGGAGGAGGAGGAGGAGGAGGAGGAGGAGGAGGAGGAGGAGGAGGAGCAGGAGGAGGAGGAGGAGGAGGAAATCTTCACGTCGCGAGGATGCCGGGGGCAGCGGCAGGCCCGGCGGGATTTCTGCGCGGGGGCCGCTGTGCCCAGGAGCGGACTGTGGCCGTTCCCCACGGCGTCCCCATGGAGATGCTGCCGCTCGCGGTCTTCATGAATTCCGTCAACATCTGTACCTCCCTCCTCGTCTTCCTCCTCCTCCTCCTTCGCCGACTCCTCCTCCTCCTCCTCCACCTCCTCCTCCATCCCTCTTCCTTCTGAACAATTCCTCCCTCTCGCACCCTGGGACGGGTCGGTAAGGCGGGCGAGGCGTTTCCCCTGAGACTTCCTTACCATCTGTGCTCCTGAGGCTTGA
>CAUYUJ010007836.1:216412-221412 GCA_963575745.1 Prorocentrum cordatum
ATTGCCAGTATGTAGCGGGCACCTCTTCTGGGTGAAAGGGCTGGTCTGACGTGCTTGCAGCGTCAGGCGCTTGTCCGAGGGAAGCTGGCCCTTACGGCCCAAAGCGAAGCGCCAGCGGCGGTGCAGCAGCACACGGGGCGACCCCAGTACCGCCATCCAGGCCAACTAGCGCGAGAAGACGCGAGAAGAGGCCAGGATGGCAAGCCAAGGGCGGGTCTGACGTGCATGCAGCGGCAGGCGCCTGGCCGAGGGCAGCTGGCCCCCACGGCCCAAAGTGAAGCGCCAGCGGCGGTGCAGCAGCACACGGGGCGACCCCAGTACCGCCATCGAGGCCAACTAGCGCAGGAGGGCGCGAGAGGAGGCCAGGATGGCAAGCCAAAGTGGCAAGGCGCCCAATGGCGACGCGGCAGTGCACGGGGCGGCCCCAGCGCCGCCAGCGAGGCCCACGAGCGCAAGTGAGCGTGAGAGGAGGCCAAGATGGCAGGCCAGTTGGCGGGCCAGGGTAGCTAGGCGCACGGGTGACCGTACGCCGAGCAGAGGCTAAAGCCACAGGTGCAGCCACGCGAGGGGGGTGCCACTGCGGGCACGCCGCACTACTGAAAGTGGCAAGCAAGACATCTTGGCATGGACTCACGTGGCCTGTCGAGGGCCTGGTACCTGCTGGGCTTCATCATTCAAGCAGGCTGGCCTGCTCCCTGCGCAATGGCCGCAAAGGCCTGCGACGGCAGCGCCTGCACTTCCCCTCCGGGGTCGCCACTGCCGCCCGCCTGCCCTGAGGGCCCAAAGATCTGGCGCTCGAGATCTTCGCCGAGGGCCACGTTCAGGGCTGCAACATTTGGGATCTGCTGCGGGGGCGGGCCCGTCTGCGGCGGCGGGCCCGTCGGCGGTGGCGTCGCCCCAGGGGGCGCCGTCAGCGGCGGCGGCGGAGGGGCCATGATGGCCGCGGCCGCTGGCGGGGCTCCGACAAGCGGTGGTGGCGGGTCCTGGCTGCCGCGGGCCCCACCCGCTGGGGGGGGGCGCTGGCGGTGCGGGCGGGGGTGGCACGCGGGGCGACCCCTGTGCCACCCCCGCCGCCCGTGAGGCTGCCCTCCCGCAGGTTGTGGCGGCGCTCGTAGAGCGCCAGCTCCCTGTGCGCCATCTCCAGGCGCTCCCTCTTGGCCTTGTTCCGCGCCTTCTTGCTGTGGCCCGTCCACTCTGGGTCGTTCAGTCCCCAGGCGGCCTGCGCGTAGAGGTCGGCCGACTTGAACTCGGCCAGGCTCTCCCAGGAGAGCCCCTCCATCAGCGCATAGTGGCCCTCCCACTGTGGCTGGTGTGGAGCGTAGCGCTTGAAGACGGTGCCCACCGCCAGCGGCTCGACCTTGGGCAGGTACTTCAGGAGGTCCACCGCGCTGAACACTGGCATCTCCTCCCTCTTGAGCTTGTCGTAGCGCAACAGGGCCTTCAAGTCACGGGTGTCCTCCTCGGGGTGCTCCGCGTGCATGTAGTACGCTCTACGCGGACTACGACTACGACTACGACTACGACTACGACTACGACTACGACTACGACTACGACTACGACTACGACTACGACTACGACTACGACTACGACTACGACTACGACTACGACTACGACTACGACTACGACTACGACTACGACTACGACTACTACTACTACTACTACTACTACTACTACTACTACTACTACTACTACTACTAGTTTTACTGCTACTAACCACTACCACTACCACTACCACTACCACTACCACTGCTACTGCTACTGCTACTGCTACTGCTACTGCTACTACTACTACTACTACTACTACTACTACTACTACTACTACTACTACTACTACTACTACTACTACGGTTGACCTTACCCTATTTGCCCCAGGGGGCCTCTGGGACTCCTTTGGGTTCCTGATGGTCTAGTTTTTTTTGGGGGTGTCCTGGAGGCCTTCTTGGGTGTCCCGGACGGCCGAGAAAGCCTCCAGGGTGCCGTATGGTAACCGTATTGTTTTCGTATGGTATTCCTACTCTGTTCCAATGGTACTCTTTCACATGGTACGCTTATGGTTTCCAGATGGTACGCTTATGGTTTCCGGATGGTAGCGGTTTGGTTTTCGCATGGTACTCTTATGGTTTCCGTATGGTTTTATCAGGTTTTCGTATGATATTGTATGGCTTTCGTATGGATCTTATGGTTTTCGCATGGTAGTCATATGGTAATCGTGTGGCTTTCGTATGGTTATGTTATGGTGGGTGAATGGTTTTCGTATGGTTTTCGTATGGGGGTCGTATGGTATTCGTATGGTTTCCGCGTGTATCCTGCTGATTTTCGTGTGGTTGTCGTATAGTTTTCGTATGTTACTCTTATGGTGCCCGTATGGTAATCTTATGGTTTTCGCATTATGACTCTCGCATGGCTTCCGTATGGTAATCTTATGGCTTTCGAATGGGGAGACAGCTGGCGGCCAGGGAGACGCGCGCAAAGGTGGTGGCACAGATCAGGGGCAGGGGTGGCGGGGAGGCGCGCATCGGAGGGGCCGGGCACACAGACCCCAACGCCACTGCTTCACCGCAGCCAGCCGCGGGGCACGCGTCCAGCAGCGAGCCCCGGCAGCATGCTGTCCCCCGAGCGGGCGGGCGTCCTGGCCACACCTCCAACCGGGCAGACAGCCCAAGGCCCGCAGAGGAAAGGCGCCTGACGCCCCGCGACTCACTCCCGCCCACCCCGCGTGGCGACGAGCCGGCCCCGGCTCCTCCTGCCACGCGACCCGCGGCTACTAAGTCCGTGGGGGCGCCACCAGCCGTCAACGCTACTCTTGATCCCCTCCCTGAGCGCGAGGGGCCCGGCCGCCTCGAACGGCAGCAAGGGCGAGTCCCAGACGCGCCCATCCAGGGCTCCTTCTGCCCGATCGCAACGGACAGCCCGTGCAACCAGAACGGCGACTACGTGGTCATCAGGAGCGACACCCTCCCCCGTGCCAGGTGGTTCAGGTCAGCGGACAGCGCCGAGCCCCTGTCCACGCTAACCCCTGGACGGAGCGGTATTCGCACCCGTCCTGGACGTCCTGGCCCGCGAACAGGACGGGCGAACCCTTGCCGTCCAAATCAATAGCGAGTGGCTGGAAGTCTGGGGCGCCAGTACCAGGACGCTCCGCGTGAACGTCCCCCGCGGCGACGCGGCGCCCCAAGCGGCCACCTTCCTGGGCAGGGCCTCCGACGAGGCGCGCGAGGCGCAGTCGCCAGCGGCCCCCGCTAGCTCCTGGCTCGGCGCCGACATCGGGAGCGCCAGCGCGACGTCTGCAGAAGGGACTCAGCCCGACTCCAAGCCTGAACTTTGCGCGCCGCGTACGGACGCACAAGACCCCGCCCACGAGCCGGCACCCTTCGTGCGCCCTAAGGAGGAGGACCCTGACTACACCAACGACAACCAGGAGCAGGAACAGAAGCAGAGGCTTGCGGAGGCCCTAAGCATGGTCCACGCGGTCTCTCTCTCCACACGAGGATGGCCAAGCCAAGATGCGCCCTCGCGACGAGCGACGCAGCAGTCCCGAGCGCAACTCGAGCCGTACGTACCAGACCCAGCCAGCCTGCGCACCCACGGAACCGACCGTGTTTGCGACGGCCGCCGCCGACGACCGCGCCCTGCGCGCGCGGTCCAGATCCAAAGCCCCAGACGACAGGCGCCCCGCACTCAACCCCCTCCCCGCGCATGAGCTAGAGCGCATGCGCGGCAGGGCGCGGGGTCCAGTTCCCTGGGAAACGTACGACGCTGCGGTGGGGCGCTCGTCCAGAGAGCCCAGCGACCGGGCCCGTGCCGGAGAGCGCGACCGCGACCGAGACCGCAATAAACGCGTAGAGTGGGCCCCATGGCGCAAGCAAGACACCAGCGACTGGGACAGAGCCAGAGAACGCAACTGGGGCCAGGGCCGCGACGGTGGCAGGGGCACAGGGTGGACCCGTTGGCGCCTGCCAGAAGGTCAACGCAGCCCTCGCCACAGGGGCGATCGCCGTTGCCTGGGCCCCAGCCGCCCACGGACAATCCATCGCGCCAGCTGGCCACGCCGCTCACGAGACAGCGGTCACGCACCTGGAGAGGCTGCAGGCTGAGGGAGGATGCCACTTCACCGCAGCCTGGCACTCGTGGTGCAGGCATATTTGTAAGGATCAGGGCAAAGGCAAATCCAAATACCAGGTTGCGTTCGACCCGAACTGCTGGCAGCCCAAGATAATCGACAAATTTCTGGAGGATATGGGCAGCTGCAACCACCGCGTGGAGACGTGGTCTCGGTGCGCCAGCGTCTGCGTGGACTGGGGCTGGGAAAAGGCCCTGTGCCAGGATGTCCAAAAGAAAAGAGAGGTTGCCAAAAGTGAAGGGCGCGGGAAGGGCCGGGCGCGCAGCTCCGGGTACAGCGACGACTGGGCCGGGAAGCGCCCCAGGCGCTGACCAGCCTGCTACCGGCCCCCCCCTGTCAGGCGCAGTGCGCCGCGACCGACTTCTTCCGTTCCCTCCGACTTGCGGCAAGATCCTCGTGCAACCCGCCGCTGGCCACGCCCGCCACCTGATCCCCCCTCCCCCCCCCTCCTTTGCCCCCTGGCTTGGGGCCGCGTGTCCTCCTGGCCCCCCCGCCTGTTCCCTCGCGGCCTTGGCTGGAAGGCTGGTCCAGGAGCCTGGCGGCCCGCGAGCGCCCCCGTCACGTGCGCGGGACAGGCGCGCGCAGCATGACGGGCGCTGTAGCGGTGCGCATGGTGCGTGCACGGCTCCACCAGACAGCCTGGTACGCCGGCGATGCCGCCCCCCCATCCCCGCCGTTCCACCTGCTTCTGGGGCCGTTTGCCCCCCCGGTCCCCTGGGCCCTCCCTCTTCTGGGCCGCCCGGGCCTGCCTGTCCAAGCGCAGCGGCGTTTGTCTACTGGTCCACCTGGCACCCGTTTGCGGCGCCTGCTCCCCGCCCCCCCCTTGTGTCTTTGACGTGTATTGGGGCCGCGTGTCCTACCTGACCCCACTGGGTGCCCA
>CAUYUJ010007836.1:226412-256412 GCA_963575745.1 Prorocentrum cordatum
CATCTTGCGGTAGGCTTCCTGCGCGGCTGCATCGCCGCCCGCCTCCACCTTGAAGGCTCGCCGGTTGCCCGGGTGCGCGGCCGCGCGGTCGTGCGCCTCGAGCGGGCCTTTCTTGCCCCTCGGCCGTGCGCGCAGCGCCCCCCGTTTCTATTTCAGCTCTTGCCGCGCGGCGACCCTCTGCCGCTGCGCCCAGTTTCTCGAACCAGGTCTCCAAGCCCTTCGCGCAGCTCGCCGCTCGGATCATGTCGCCCTTCTCCTCGAGAATGGCTCCGAGGGCGCCCTTCATGTGCGTTCGCAGGGTCTCGTGCCGCACTGGGCCGTAGCACCTCGCCACGCGCTTGAGCGTTTTCTTGGAGTAGCCCATCTTGATAAAGGGGATGGGCGTCGGAGGCGTCCTCCACCGACTTCACGTCGCGTTCCTCTGATGCGGGCTCGTGGCCCACCGATGCTTCGGAGCGCGGCGTCCCTGTCATCTCCCAGTCGGCCGCGTCGCCCTCGGCAGGTGGCGGAGGCGCGCGGGGCTGCCTCGGCGCCCCCGCCACCGCCATCGGGCGTCCGACCTCCCCTGCGACCTCCTCCGTGTCGGGTGGTGCCCCCGTGCCGGACGTGTCGACGCCCGTGCGCGCGCCCGCCGTGGCGCGCCGCAGGGCCAGCTCTCCGTCCTCAGAGAGGGCGCAACCCACCAGCACATCCAAGCTGTCCGTGAGCACGTTGAAGTATTCCTGGAACTTGGCCACGCGGTCACGCGAGCGCTGGATTGAGCCACCACCTCTGTTGGTCTTCGCCGCCTTCGTGACTGCCTCGCGCTCGTCGACGCCTTCGTGCCTGGCCGCGCACCTGGGGCAGGTGTAGGCACAGAGGCCTCCCTCCTCGCCCCTCCGCAGCGCGGGGTACCTGGGGTTCGCGCCCAGAGCTTGCCCGTAGCGGGCCATCTCGGCCGTCGACAGGTCCTCAACCCACTCGGTCTTCATGACTTTCCAATCATCCAGGGCCGAGCAGAGACGGCGCCATCCCAGCCGTTGCGGCCGCGCCCAATAGGTTCCCATGCAGAACTCCCAGCCCAAGCACTCGTAGTCCTCCTGCGCCAGCTCCTCCGCGCTCGCCCTCGGCTTTATTTGGCCACGCGTTTTTTTTTGTTGCTTCGGCGGCCTTTCCGCGTGGGGCCCCGCCCTGTCCCATCCGTCGGGCCGCGCTCGGCGCATTGCTGCGTGTCTTGCTGCCGTCCATTGCGCTGGAAGCCTCACCTGGGTCGCTACGGGCCCCCGATGCGGACCCTCTGCCCACCCGCTCCCGCAGCTGCGTGGCTTGGAGCGCCAATGTCAGCTTGTCCAACCCGCTCTTCTGGTCCTCGGTGAGGCCCGCATACGGCACCGCACTCAACGCGGCCTGGGTGGCTGTCACAGCGTGCTTTGCAGGCGTGGAGGCTATGGCGCTGCTGGGCGGAGAGGCACTGGGGGCTGCCCCCGTACCTCTCCGCCCCTCGGCATCGGGCTCCTCCGAGGCACTGGGCACGGGGGCTGAGCCCTCGGGAACGCGTGCGAACTCCTTCCTCCTCAGAGATGTCGCTCTCGGAGAGGTCTACCTTCTGGTCAGGGCGAGGCGCGCGGGGCTGCCCCGGTGCCTCAGCCACCGCCATCGGGCGCCCCACCCCCATTGCGACCTCCTCCGTGGCTGGCAGCGCGCCCGCGCTGGGCGGGTCGCGATGCCCGCGCTCGCCCCCTCGGAGGCCCCCTCCATCGCGGCCGCCGCCGCCTCGGTCTCCGACTGTGGCTCCATCGGCTTCCCTGGGGCTTCGGCTTGAGCTTTAGCCTTGGCCTCCGCTTTAGCTTTGGCCTTGGCGCTGAGAGCCTCGCGCGGCGGCGCGGGGTCGTGGCTTGCGGAGGCGGGGCGAGTCGTCGCTGGCCAGGGCATCGCCGCGGGCTTCGAGAACGTCGGTGCCATGGCGTCGCAAGGCCGCGTGATCCGCGTGATCCAAAGCTGCGGATGAGATGGGGGAAGCTAGAAAGGCCATGCGCCGAGCTGACGGGGAAAGGCCGACCCCCTGCAGGAAACTTCGAATAGAGGTACAACCACAGAGGTTAAATCGGCGCGTCCTGGAAGAAGGCAAGGCAGAGGGGACCAAAATGATTGGCCCACCCCCGTTCAGAGCGAACGCAGAAGGCAACGGAGGGAAGGGGGGGCAACCGCGTCGCGGGCAAGCGTCGCCTTCGATGGCGCGCCGTGGCAAGCCCCAGGGCCGCCGGGGCTGCCCCGACCCTGGTCGCCACTTTCCGCCTCTCTACGCTGGCTGAGCAAGCCTCTGGCCCGCTGTGCCTCCGATGGGTTAAACCCGCAGTGGGCAGCATCACATGTCTGAAAGACCTGGGGCGCGCTGGCTATTTTCTCGGCCGCGTGTGAACCGGGCCCAGGATGGCCAGGATGCAAGGAATGAGGAGACATCGGTGAAAACAAGCAAGGCAGCTCAGCCAGGGCCCAGGGCGGCGGATGACGCAGAGAGCAAGGGAGGGGAGCGGGGATGGATGCGGAACCTAATCAATGCCGAGCACGCGGGGCTGCCCCGGCGCTCGGCATGGCGCCCTCTGTGGCGGGGGCAATTTGCTCGGCCACCTGGCCCTGCAGGGCCCGGGCGACCGAGGAGCGGAGAGAAGTGGCGGGGCGCTCCCCCTCAGGAAGCTCACCAATCACGCGCCTCAGCCTCGGCGCCCAATTTGCCATTTATGTCCAAGACATAGGGCGCGAGTCCCTGGAATGGGCATTTGCGATGCTTCAGTTTCTCCATGCGCTGCAGGGCCGCCTCGCGGGGACCGCCGAGCTGTGCGACCGCTGCAGAATCCACTGGGCGGGTGTCGAAGCGTGCGCGCCCGTGCAGGCCGCGGTGTTACGCGACGTCCAGTGTCGCAGCATAGTCCGCCTCCGTGTGCCATGCTTGGATGACCTGCTCCACCTGCCCCTAGCGGCCCATCTCGAGCAGCCAGGGCGCCGCGGCGTCGCGCGCGGCATTGTGGCGCCGCGCCGGGCCGCCGCCCCTGGGGCAGTTCAGTGCGCGCGCGCAGTGGACGTCCACATTGCGCCCGCAGACAGGGCCCCACCGCCGTCGTTTCCCGCAGCTCTGCCGCAGCTGCACGGATGCCTGATTCCCAGGAGGCGAGGAGGGCCGCCGGCCCGCGTGCCACCGTGCTTCCGAAGCCGAGCTCGCCTTCGCTGACGTTCATGAAGACCTGGGCCCGTGGGGCCTCAGTCGCGCCTAGCAGCCCGCAGAAGAAAGCGACCACGCCGTCATCCACGCGGTTAGCCCAGGCCTCCGTGAACGGAAGTGCACGCTGCATGTGGACGCAGGCCCCACGTGACTAGATCCGTCCTAGCTGGACAGTGTCGAAGGCAGACAGGCCATGCTTGAGGAGCATGGGCAGTTCGCGAAAATATCGGTCCTGCTTGGCCAAGAACGCCTAGCTGCACGGCAGCGGCGCGTCGGCGCCCGGGGCTGCCCCGGCACCGACGGCCGCTGCCTCCTCAACGAGGCCCTCCGGCGTCGCGAAGTCCGCAGGGGGGACATCCCGACAGTCCGCGTCCACGTCATGGTCAGCACAGGCCAGCGTCGAGCCTGCGGCCTTGAGCTTGTCTGCGCGGTACTGACCATCGTGGGCGTACTGGGGTGGTAGCACAGCTTTGGGATCCGGGGACCAGATCGGTGTCTTAGACATCTTCAGCTTCATGCCGTGGGTCTCGACGCGCGCCTTCCATGCCTCCAGGCCGTGGAATACCGCTTCCGCCGGGCCAGCTACTACTACTACTACTACTACTACTACTACTCCTACTACTCCTACTACTAGTAGTAGTATTCGTACTAGTACTAGTACTAGTACTAGTACTAGTACTAGTACTAGTACTAGTACTAGTACTACCACCACCACCACCACCACCACCACTACTACTAGTACTAGTACTATACTAGTACACTACTACCTACTACTACTACTACTACTACTACTACTACTACTACTACTACTACTACTACTACTACTACTACTACTACTACTACTACTACTACTACTACTACTACTACTACTACTACTACTACTACTACTACTACTACTACTACTACTACTACTACTACTACTACTACTACTACTACTACTACTACTACTACTACTACTACTACTACTACTACTACTACTACTACTACTACTACTACTACTACTACTACTACTACTACTACTACTACTACTACTACTACTACTACTACTACTACTACTACTACTACTACTACTACGACTACTACTACTACTACTACTACTACTACTACTACTACGACTCCTACTCCTACTCCTACTCCTAGTTCTAGTCCTAGTCCGAGTCCTAGTCCTACCACCAATATTCTTCGTAGTCTTCTCCCATGAGGGTCGTCCTCCAGGGTCGGCGGCACCAGCCGTAAGGCCTCAACAATAACTTCTCCCTGTCGCACCCCGAAGCCAGTTTTGAAGGCGGGCTGGGCGTTTCGCCTGAGACTTCCTTACCACGTACGACTCTGAAACTTCAGAATTGGCAATAGCTTCTCGGATGGAGGGCGGGTCGTTTTCAAAATGTTGCTCTCGCCTCAGCGCGGCGCACGTTCGTTTTTAAAAACGTGCATGAGGTTCACGGATTGAATGCGGGTGGTTTTCAGAATGTGGCTCTCGCCTGAGCGCGGCGCACACTCGTCGTACACATGCAAAAGTTTTACGGATTGAGGGCGGGTGGCTTTCAAAATGCGGTTCTCGCTTCAGCGCGGCACGCGTTCGTTGTAACAAATTGCAAGAGTTTCAAGGATTGCAGGCGGTTCCTTTTCAAAATGTGGCTCTCGCCTTAGCGCCGCGCAAACTCTTTTAAAACAGTTGCAAGAGTTTCACGGGTTCCCATCATCAACGTGCCACAAATAATGTTTAGGAAGGATTCAGGATTCAGCGGGTGCAACAGTTACGTTGGTTCTCTGCGTTGTACTAACAGTGGCGTTCTGGCACGATTCAGGATCGTCAAGACGCAACAGTCAGGTTGATCCGTTGCGTTGGGATCCCGAGATCCATGTTTTGGCATGCTTCCAGGTCTTCAAACGGGTGTCTTCCAACGAGGCAGTTCCACCAATGGACATGAACCGTTGTAGGGGCCTATGAAGAGGGAGCTTGGACGGAGGGAGCTTGGAGGGAGGGTTTACTCCAACATCGTTGATGACTCTTGGGTTTACACTAATCCTCCTCCTCCTCCTCCTCCTCCTCCTCCCCGTCTCCTCCACGCCTACCTCCGCCTGATCATCCTCCTTGTCGTGCTCCCTTCCGTCTTCCTCCTCCTCCTCCTCCTCTTCCTCTCCCTCCCCATCCTCCGCCGGCCATTCCTCCTGCAAATGGTTTGGTGTTTGATGGGCGATTGTCCGGTGGTTTGGTCTCTGACGGCTTTGCGTTTTGTGGCTTGTTGTTTGGTGATTGGTGGTTTGACGCTCGGTGGTTTGGCGCTTGGCGCGCCAATGTGTGCAATCTTAGCCAGGAATGTATCACTGCAACCTGAACTGGTACCAATTGGCCCGGCTTGGGTCGAGTTAGGAGAGGTTGCTACTTGCTTTGATCGAGCCGCAGGAGGCCGAGCCGCGGAGTTGGCAGAATTTGATGCACGACCTCGCCGAGGTCTTTGCCAGTTCCCCTTCTTCCCTACTGCATCCTCCCCTCCCACTTTCGCATGGTTCCTGCCCCTCCTGCCCCAATTCCACTCCTGCTCCCTGTCCTCCTCCTCCCTATTTTTCCCCTCTTCCCCCCCACCCTCCTCCTCCTCCTCCTCATCCTCCTCCACACTTTTCCTTGCAATCATCCCAACCAGTTCATCCCTCTGCTCTCCCATTCCTCTACCACCCCTCGTCGTCGTCGACGTCCCCGTCATGGTCGTCGTCGTCGTCGTCGTCGTCGTTGTCCTCCTCCTCCTCCTCCTGATCATCATCATCACCATCATCATCATGATCATGATCATGCTCATGATCATCGTCATCACCAACATCACCATCATCATCGCCAACATCACCATTATCATCGCCATACCATCATCGTCACCATCACCATCACCATCATCATCATCATCACACTCATCATACTCACCATCATCAGCACGATCACCATCACCATCGCCATCACCACCACGATCATCATCGTCATCGTCATTATCATCATCGTCATCACCACCACTATTATCACAATCCTCATCACGGGCGTCATCATGATCATCATGATGATGATCATCATCACCACCATCATCAACAACATCATCGTAAAACATTGATGCCATCAACATCGTCGTTGCCAATGACATCATCATGGGGGTCGTGGTCGTGATAATCACTGGATGCGGGTGTGCGAAAACTGTTGACCCCCCCACCCCGCTCCATCTCTTGACACACTCAAGTTTACCGCAACCCCCATGCTGGGGGCCTGGGGCAAAGGGACGAGGTGGGGCGGGCAGGGCGAACGGCGCGCAGCATTTCCGTCGCCGCCGAAGTGCTCGTGAGCTACGTGCTGCGCATCTGCTCAGCTCTGGAATGGATGGCCAAAATGCGCAATGCGGCTCGCGTGCCTGGAGAAGGTCGTGGTGACGCGCACGGAGCCGGCTGTGTTTGGCGGCCCAATGCTATGCTCGAGGCGTGGCTGGCGCAAACGAGCTTTTCGCTCTTGCCGCTGCTTTTTTTCTGGGTGGGCGCGAGCAATTTTGCCGTACGTAGAACGGTAAAAAAGTCGAGCTCCCTGCTATTGTTGACAATCTCTGCCTCCCAGGGCCCACGCAACCTGTCCAGGAGAGTGGGGCAAACATATACTGTGCTTTTGGCGCGCCCCCTGGGAGCGAGAGGGCGGCCGTGAAAGGGGGATGGAACCTTCACCGCGTCCTCATCGCCGAGTACACAATATTCTCCAGGCTGTTCGCACAGGTCGTCCCGCCTGCCCTCGCTTGCATTTTGGCTGCGCGATGCGTGCGCCACGACCTGGCCTCGCCTGCAGCGACACCGATGGCCTCATGCAGCTGCCAGGCGCCTGTTTCGCCCAACGCCCGCCGCTTGGCAAGAACGCGAGGCCGATCACGATTGCCTCGGCAAAGGCCAGTGAGCCGTGCGCTTCCCGTTGCTCTGGGCATCAAGCAGCAGCAGCAGCAGCAGCAGCAGCAGCAGCAGCAGCGTCGTGGTCGTCGTGGTCGTGTAATCGCCGTCGTCGCCACCACCACCGCCGCCGCCGCCGCCACCACCGTCGTCGTCGTCGTCATGCCTGTCGTCTGTCGTCGTTATCACGACGGTGATCATGACGATGATGCACATACTCAACATCAACAACACAATCATTATCCTCATCTTCCTGATCCTCATCATATTGGTCGCCATCGCCGCGGTCAACCTCAACAACGTCGTCATCCGTCATCGTGCCCACCTTATGTGTTAACTTCCTCACGTCGTAGCTCATCTCGGCCATCTCCATGCTCGTAGCAGCACCCCGCAACTTCTCGCACCCCTTGAGAAAGTCGTCCAACTTGATGGCTCCTGGGAGACAACCCTTTCGATGGCTGGCAGCATCTACCATCCTCCTCCTTCTCTTCGTCCTAGTCCTCCTCCCCCCGCCGCTCCATATGCCACTGTTCCCCCTCCTCATCTCACCTTTCCTTCCTCCTCCGCTTTCTCATCCTCCCCCTCCTTCCTTCCCCTCATTCCTCCTCCCAATCCTTCCTGGTCCTCTTCTTCTATGTTTGAGTTGGGCGCCCCCCAGTGCGGTCCTCAACGAACATTCTGGGGTCTGAAAGCAGTCTGGTCCAGAAGACATATTGCATATTGTCAGCCTGTCCATTTGGTGCTGTTCGTGAAAATGGGCGGGGGGGACAACTGCCAAGCAACACATGAGAAGCAAAAGCGCTGTAGCGACCAAGCAATTAGCCGTCGACTTGCATGTCTATTTTTGTACGGGTATCTCACGAACACGCCTCCAAGGCACGCGAGGAAGTGCCCTCTGCTCCTGCGAGGCTCCTGCAAAGCCCTCCGAGCGTAGGATGTATAGGGGAACACTGCCACGCCTGCCACACCCTGCGAGAGTGAAACTGATAATGGAGGTGCAGAGGTAAAGCTGTGACGGGGGACGTTCTGCCTGTCTAGTGATCTACGTTTATAACTATGTATAGGTATATGTATGTATGTATGTATATATATATACACGTTCTCCCCGTTTCGCCCAAAGGCACCCCAAGAGGCCTCCCAAGGGAGCCCCAAGAAACCAACATCGCCAAACTCCCGTCGTAACCTTTACATTTTCAGCATCAGCAACTTCTCGCCTTCGCGACGCTCCAAACGCCCCCCAGAACGCCCCAAGGCGGTCCAGGAAGCACTCAAGAGACCCCCGCGACGGCCCAAGAGCCCCAAGACGGCCCAAGAGGCGCCCAAGACGGCTCAAAGGGGCCCCCAACAGGCCCCAGCCCCCTAAGAGGCTCCAAAAAGGCCTTCAGAGCCGCCAGAACAGCCCCCAAGAGGGGTCACAACTGCTTCCGAAAAGCACCCTGCAAGCCTATCGGGCCCCCTGGAGTACGGCGACGGTCAGAGGATCTCTCTCTCTCTCTCTCTCTCTATATATATATATATATCTATAGATGTATATATGTAAATGTATATATATACATGTATATATATATATATATATATATATATATATATGCATGCATATGTACACATATATACATCGACATATATATACATGTGTGTATATATACGAATATATGTACATATATATATATGTTTGTATATACATCTATATGCAAACACATATGTATATTATATATACATAGAGTTCTGAACTACTTGATGTATTACGTACTTCAATTATCATTATTTTTCTTGGCCTCTGCCCGTGGAGACCCTAATTGAACGAAAACGTTGTGCGCGGTTTGATAGAGGGGGCGGGTTCCCGGTGTAACGTTCGTTCAAATTCAGACTTGCTCCCACGCAACGTTTTCCTGGATTGTTGGCCCCGTCTTTCCTGGAGACCCAATCTCTTTTGGCCACTCGTTCTCATATTCGTTATTCTTGGCTTTGCGCTTCCTGCAAACATGCCCGCGCCAAATTCCGCGGCCCGGGGAAGATGCCTCTTGGCTCTTGGGTGCTTCTCGCCTGAAAAGGGCTCCTGAAGAGGACCCGCCAGCCCCAAGGGCTAAAGCCGGGTGCGCGGGGTGGGGGGATTTTGAAAAAAAATGGGGGCCCCTGGGCTAGGGCACCGGGTCGTTTTTTTTTTTTTTTTTTTTTTTTTTTTTTTTTTTTTTTTTTTTTTTTTTTCCTTGATGGGTATTCGAAATCGTATTCTTGCGATTATTGCGTTTGTTATCATGATTCGTATTCTTAGTATTAATAATATAATTACTGCTACTGTTAAGGTTGTTGTTACTATTACTATTGTTAAGACTGCCATGTACATTATTCAGAATATTATTGTTTTGTGTTATCATTGTTATTACTACAAATACTAATAACATCATTATTATTCTTACCACTCGTACTGTTGTTTTTTGTCATATATAACAAAGCTTGGACATCCACTCTAAAAGCATCGGCATTGTACGACATCCACTCTAAACGCATCGGCATTGTACGAATCGTGTCCTGTGCAATCACACGAACATATTCCATCGGTTCGTAAGAGAATCGGCTTCCGAAATACCGTTCCACGACTTGTTAGGTCTGGCCGTTACTCCCTGCGGACATGTGCGCCGCAACTGTGAATTCAAAACGGTGCACCGCCGAAATCCACAATATGATTTCATCGAACAAGGAGCCTGTTCGAGTTGTGAACGTGCACCCCGCTACAAAATAATAAATTCGCGCGCGGTGCTTTAACATTCCTATTTTCAAGAGGTGGTTTAACGACGCGCATTTCCGGGCCCGTCGAAACTACCGCATACAAAAAACACGAGATCGCCATGCTGAGACGGCGTCAAAACCTTACCGACGCAAGTAGAATGCACGACTGAAAATATCGCGGCGCCGCCGAGGACATGGGAGTGGAACTTGCTTATCGTTGTGCAACCACTCGACTCTGGAGTTTTCACGGCCCGCGCCTTTTCGGAATGCCGTGGCTTGTGCGAACAGAGAAATATAAAACAATTTGATTCCCCTGTGAGGGGCCCCGCAGTTGACAAGGAGAGACGACAAGGGTTTTCTTCATTAAGTATGGCGCCGAGTGGAGTTCAGCCGCTCAGCGGCCAGCGGCCCGCCCGAAAAAAAAACCAAAACCAATCGCGCAACGGGCCTCCTACTAATTATCCCAGTGCGACCCTACCCAGGAGTTGGAGCCTCTAGGAAAGCAACATTAGTAGGAGCGGTAAACGCCGTCCTCCTCCTTCTCCTCACCGTCGTTGTAGCAGTGGCGGTCGTAGTAGTATTAATAGTCGTAGTAGTAGTAGTAGTAGTAGTCGTAGTAGTAGTAGTAGTAGTAGTAGTAGTAGTAGTAGTAGTAGTAGTAGTAGTAGTAGTAGTAATAGTCGTAGTAGTAGTAATCGTAGTAGTAGTAATAGTAGTAGTAGTAGGTAGGTAGGTAAGTAGGTAGGTAGGTCGGTCGGTCGGTCGGACGGTCGGTAGGTAGGTAGGTAGGTAGGTCGGTAGTCGCAGTAGTAGTAGTAGTGGTAGTGGTAGTGGTAGTGGTAGTAGTAGTAGTAGTAGTAGTAGTAGTAGTAGTAGTAGTAGCAGTAGTAGTAGTAGTAGTAGTAGTAGTAGTAGTAGTAGTAGTAGTAGTAGTAGTAGTAGTAGTAGTAGTAGTAGTAGTAGTAGTAGTAGTAGTAGTAGTAGTAGTAGTAGTAGTAGTAGTAGTAGTAGTAGTAGTAGTAGTAGTAGTAGTAGTAGTAGTAGTAGTAGTAGTAGTAGTAGTAGTAGTAGTAGTAGTAGTAGTAGTAGTAGTAGTAGTAGTAGTAGTAGTAGTAGTAGTAGTAGTAGTAGTAGTAGTAGTAGTAGTAGTAGTAGTAGTAGTAGTAGTAGTAGTAGTAGTAGTAGTAGTAGTAGTAGTAGTAGTAGTAGTAGTAGTAGTAGTAGTAGTGCAAGAGCCGCCGACGCCACGCCGTAAGTGAAGCAGCAGCAGAAGCAGGCAGCACATCGCCGAGACAACAACAAAAGCAAGCTGGCGCGGAGATGAGGGCGGGGCACTGGGGAGTTCTTTACATTTACATCTATATCTACACCTACATCTACATCGACACCTACATCTACATCTAGATCTACATCTACACCTACAGCTACATCTGCATCTACACCTGCATCCACATCAACAACGAGACTCACATCTACATCTACATCTACACCTACACCTACACCTACCTCTACATCTACATCCACATCTTGGAAGACTGTTCTCTGCAGGACGCTCAACACTGCTTGCTGGGTCGCGTGCCTCGCCACTCGAAGTCCGTAAGACTGCCCGCGTGACGCAATCCACTGCTGCGCGCTCTTGCGTGGCTCTGCGAGTCACGGAATTGAGGCTGAACGGCAACGGGGATGAAAAGCATTGCGACGCGGTGCTGGACACATACATGCACACACACACGCACACACATGCAGCATTCCACATGGGTGTTATATTTGCATATCTAGAAATACATTTAGGACATGCGATAATACGTCGGGTTTCATGGCTCCCGGCCGGTGCTATGTGCGAAACTCTTCGTGAATCCTAAGGGCTCAAGCTGCCCCACTAAGGGCTCAAGGTGGCCCACAGACGGACAACATGCATGGAACATACGTGCGCACACACGCACACACACATATAAGTACACACATATATATATATATAGATATGTAGCAGCAGCAATCGTGGATGCTGTGCTGCGCTATGCTATGCTATGCTATGCTATGCTATGCTGCGCAATGTTATGCTGGGCTAGGCTAGGCTATGCTATGCTGCGCTATGCTATGCTGCGCTATGCTATGCTATGCTATGCTTTTGCTTTGCCTTCGCTTTTGCCTTCACTTTTGCCTTTGCTGTTGCTTTTGCTTGGCGCCCAGGGAGCGCAACTGGGGGAACCGCGCGTTGGTTTACCTTTGCTGTTGCTTTCGCTTGGCTCCCAGGGGACTGGGGGAACCGCCCGGGGCGGTTTGCACTGCTCGGCCCCTTTAAGCCAAGCGAGTAAGAACCCTTCTAGGCAGAGCCTAGGTAGGGAAAAACGCGGCAGGGGACCCAAGGCCAAATGCCAGGGGGGTCCCCCCGCGCTGCTTCAAATAGCCTGCGGCCTGCAGGGTACTCGTTCACGCTGAAAATATAGCACGGGGAAGGCCCGTGGCCAGTCGGCAAGAGGGGCAAAAGAGCCCAGAATTGAATCGATAAGTCGGATCGGCGATCGAAATGAATCGGATCGGCACAAATCGGCAGCCGAGTCGGGGAACATCGAATCTGCGGAAATCGGTGGGCGAATGTGCCTCCAAAACAGAAATCGGAACCCATATCGGAATCCGAAATCGAATCGAATCGGAATCGGAAGCCACCGAAATCGAATGGAATCGAGAGGGAGGAATCGAAAAGAACCCTGGAAGGGCATCACCTGGCGTCTAACTCGCCCACTTGGCAGGCAATCCTGATTGCACACTGCGCGGGTGGGGACCTCGCTGGCCAACCGCCAGGAAGCGCCCTCCCATTCAGCAGCCTGCCGCAGGCCGGACTTTCCAAAAGAAGAGCCAACGAAGCGCCGCTATTCGGCGCCCTGGTCTTCAACAAATGAACCTGGTGTGGCCCTGATTCGGGGGAAGCCTATTGCAGGGGCGCGTCGCTTTGCTCTGCGCGGGTTGCTTGGCATGGGTTTGCATTGTTCGGCGTTGCTTGGCATTGCTTTGCATGGGTTGGCATTGCTTGGCATTTGTTTGCATGGGTTGGAATTGCTTGGCATTGGCTGGCATTGCTCTGCATGGTGAACCTGAAGAACTCGGGGGGCCGGGGAACCTCCGAAGAACGATCATCGTGAACCCGAAGATCCCCGGAAACCCGAAGAACCCGAGGAACCCAGGAAACGGGCAACGTAACAATAGGAGGCACCGGGGGCGGGGAACCCGAGGAACCCGGGGAACCTCTGGGAAACAAGCGGGGGCGGGGAGCCCGAGGAACCCGGGGAACCCGAGGAACCTTCAGGAAACGGGCAACGTAACAATAGGAGGCACCGGGGGCGGCGAACCCGAAGAACCCTAGGAATCCGGTCTAGTCCGGTCGGGTCTTGTGGGGCCGCCTCCCCCCGCGGGTTCTGGTAAAAATTGGCCTTCCTGTTCGTGCTCTCTTTCCCTTGCTCCCCAGATCCAATCCGGTTGGCGCCCCCAAATGTGAGCTGGTAGTTCCAAGCCGAAATCGCCTCAGCAAGCCCCTTCTGAGGCTTGTGCGTCTCCCAGAGGTGGACGTGGACGGCGCTGGTCTTCAACCCCCAAACCTTTTGCCCCTCCAGTCCGGGATGGCGTGTTGCATCGCCGTGGCCCCCCTATCCAGAGGGAGTGGCTCCCGATGTGCGAGGGGTGGATGCCAACCGCCGTCGCCGCCTGATCCAAGAGGCCCTTGGTCTCCTCCTGCCCTCCGATCGGGTTCCTTTCCTCGTCTCGGAACAGCGGGAGGTCGCCCTCTGATGTCCACTTGGGTGGCCAGCCGCTCCAATTCTGCAAGGGCTTTCGCCGGGCAGGGGGCGTTCCCCATGGCGCAATGGTTTCGGCAGCGCCCGGGATTTTTCTGGTCCGTTTTGCTTCTCTTGGTGTAGATGGCTGCCTCGTCCGCTCTTTCAAAGGTTGAGCAGATCGCCCCCTGCGCCCGTGGGGTTCGACCGAGATGGCAGCCCGCCGGGCTACGTCTCCCAATTTGCCCGTGTTCAGTTTCCTTTGAAGCTGGGCCAACATCTCGGTGGTGACTGGGTACTTGCGGTTTTGCTTTCCCCCCGACCGACGCAGCCCCTCCAGGGCTAGCCAGAGACGGGGCGCCAGCTCCAGCGGGTCTGGGTATCCCACTGCCACGTGGTAGTGGAGGACGGCCATCAGCTTCCCCCTTGTCCTCTCCGCGCGCTGCTGGACGTGCGCTAGTTGGACCGCCCCGTCGAGCAGGGTGTCCTCGTCCTCCTTCTGGCCAGCCTTTCCCTGCCCCCCGTCAGGTAGAGGCTGTGGCCTCGCGCGCGCATGAGCGCCGGCCGCTGCGTCCATCGGGTCACGTAGGCCGTCCGCGCACCCTCCACCTGGGGGCGGGGGCCCAGTCATGGCCAAAGGGGGGCACAGGGTCTTGGTTCCCATGGGGCCCACGGCCCCCGACGCAACCTCCCGGGGGCCGAACCAGTGGCGCGCCCGGGCGGGTGCCCACATCTCTCCTCAGGAGAGGAGACCCGCAAGCATAGGCATGGCAGGAACGCCGTCGTGGCCGAGTTCCGGGGCAGAGCCCCTGCCAGATGGCTGCAGGAAGAAAAATAAGGAGAGAGGGAAGAATCGGGCAGGCCACTATGGGGAACGCTAGGGTCAAAGGCAAACCCTAACAAACGCGTAGGTTAACACAAGGTTCTGCTCCGTTTATCATATTTGGCGGACTAACCTCACAACGTACGGGCCCGGCCTCACTTAATGTGACAACGACATCAATCATGGGTGCCTGGCGACGACGAAGCATCGCACAACGAAGCCATACCTTCGGCGGACACCGAACTTGTACTCATCAAGCGTGATGTTGCACGCTTTAGGCGGAGTGTTCAAACAGAGTCGTGCTATATTGGAGCCATCGAATTCGGAACTACGAACGATTGGTATGTCATGAAGTAGAAATGTAGCAGACATCGGGCGATCATCCTTTCCTTGTGAATCTCAAAACACATATATCGGACACCTATATTAAGGAACGGCGAACGTTCATGAAATCGTAATGCAAATCTGACAACAACATGTCTTGTATCTGAACCAAACGTTTCACGCTGTCTAATCCGTGCTCTTTCATGACATCTGCTGCACGGGCGTTTCCTTTTCACCGCTGGAAGTATATTTTCAACACTTCGAATGGTTTCATCCTCGTTTATCTCGCGGAATCGACTCGGTTATTCATGCTGCCAGTCTGGACCAAGGCGGAAACCACCGCGCTTAAGGCATTGGTATTGTTAACTCCACACTCACGTTCTGGACTGTTTTTTCCCCTTGACGGCTGGATTGCATATTCCCAACATTGATCACCTTGCTGTCTACATCCATGTGTTTTATGTTTTCCAGATCCAAAGAGGCATGCGTCAATCATAAAACATTTCTTGTGCACTTTCGGTCGTCGATCATCTTTGCTCACAGTGACAGGATACACATGCATGTGCTGAACATGCTCCTCACCAATAACTTTTGTCGCCGTTCTCGATGGTTGTCGTGCGTCGCAACGAATGTAATTCGGGGTGCTTCTGGAAAAATACTTGCCCTCCGCAAGTGTTCATTCATGTCGGGGATGTGATGTGCATAATGCGGTTATCATGAACAACGTTGTCGGGCCCGTTTAACCGAATCGGTCCACAAGTCGTTACATTTCTGAGCGTCCCAAGCAGGCAACTGTCCGCAAGGACCCACAACCTTGAAATGCCCATGACAGAACGACCGATTCTTCATTCTTGTCCAGTTGGCAAAATAAGCACACGTTACCGCAATATGGCCTGGCTCCCATCCTCGTTTTTTCTTTTTTGGCTTGTTTTGTTTTTTTCTCGGCACTTGCGAGGCGCGGTCGCGCCACGAACGGGAACGGGGGCCGTCTGAAGGCCACTGCAAGCTGCCTGCCTCGAAGCGGGCTGCAGCCACTCCACTCCTGCACTCTGGCTGTTTGCAATTATGAAAACTAGTCTCGGCAGGTACGCGGCCTCCGCAAGAAGAACGGGCCAAGGAGCTTGGCCCCCGGAGGGCGGACAATTCGGGTTGGCCCCCCCGGGCCGTCTGGGAGGCCAGCGGAGGCCCGAGGGCTGACAATTCGGTGAGAGGTGCGTGGCGGCTGCGGCTCGCGACGAGGACGAGGGGGCGGACGACGACCACGACGACGACGCGACGAATTGCGGATGCCCGATGAAGGGGGATGCTGCGCAGGCGTCTTGCAGTCCCGGGGGGCCACGACGACGACGACGACCACGACGACGGCGACAGCGAACTGCAGATGGCGGCATATGAGAGGGGGTGCTGCGTGGGCGTCTTGTAGTCCCAGGGGGCGACGACCACGGACGACGACGACGACGGCAAACTGCGGATGGGGTGGGGGGGTGCTGCGTGGGCGTCTTGCAGTCCACGGGGGACGACGACGGACGACGACATCGACGACAACGGCAAACAGCGGATGGCATAGGAACAAAGGAGGTGCTGCGTAGGCGTCGTGCAGTCCGGGTGGGGAGGGGAGGACGACGGAGACGACGACGACGACGGCGACGACAACGGCGGCGGCGAACTGCGGACCCGGGGGGGGAACGACGACGGACGACGACGACGACGACGACGACGACGACGACAACGACGGCCCGAGGGCTGACCATTCGATCTGGAATCTGGGCAACCCCAGCCTCCCTCCTTCTGCTTCCTCCCGCACCTGCACCTGTAATACGGGCCTGCTCCTGCTAGGACGTGGCGAAGGTGAGGGGGGGGCACGATCAAACAAACGGGCTCTTTCCTAATTCTACTTGTATACCCTATACAATGCGAAATGCCCCCCCCCCCCCCAGGTCAGGGGGGATGCTTTGCTTTCAATCGTCTTATCACATTTGGGCAATTGCCATGCGCAACACCACCTGGTGACGAGGAAATGCCACGCACGCCACGCAGAGCGAGCCTTGGAAGGGGAACGTAGGAAGGAAGGAGGGAAGGAAAGAACGAAGGAGCCAGGGTGGAGGCAGGAATAGGAGGAAGATACGAAGGGTGGGGTACGCTGAGGGAGGGTGGAGGAACGGGTGACGGAAGGAGCAGAAGGAGAAGGGGAAGACAATGGTAGTCTTAGGTCGGGCGTGCCCCCCTACAGGCGGATTTTGGACGACACATAAAAAATAGTCAAAAAGGATTTAACAATGGTCAGAAATAGTCAAAACATCGTCCCCAGGCTATTCTTTTGGGGCTATTTTTGAATATTCCTCCTGTAGAGGGACGTGCCAGACTTAGTGGTGGTCGTGGCGAGGCTCTCGGGGCTCCGTCGTTTGAGTGGTCGATGAGCTTGAACAGGGTCCAGGCGTCGCGGAAGTCGATCTGAAGTGCCTGGGAGTAGGCCACCCTCCCTCCCTGGAGGAGGAGGGGAGGAGGAGGGGAGGAGGAGCAGGAGGAGGAGGAGGAGGAGGAGGAGGAGGAGGAGGAGGAGGAGGAGGACTCTCCCTCTCTCCTCCCTTCTCCCTCCTGTTCCCTCTCTGTCCCCCCTCCTCCACCATCCACATCTCATGCCATATCCTGCGCTCCTGCTCAAGATCGCTCCTCCTCTCATCCATCTCCTCCCTCGTGCACCCTTCGTCCTCCATATTCTTCTGAGCTCCAGCGTCCCTCCTCCATCTTTCCTCCTTTCCCCTCCCTCTTCTGCCCTGATTGTCTCATGCTCCTCCCTCACCCCTCAGCCCTGCTCTTCCTTCCTCCTCCTCGTCGTCCTCCTCCTCCTCCTCTGCGCTCTGCGCTCCTCCACGATACGTCCCCTGAACTTCCTTCGTCGTCGCCGTCCTCCTCCTCCTCCTCCTCCTCCTCCTATTCTCCCCATCCGACTCCTCGAACATGTGTCCCCTCTCCTCCATGCCCCCTGCAAGACCCCGCCCAAAACTGGTCCCTCGACACGGTCCGGGCACCCTCCCCTCCTCCCTAGCTGCCCCCTCATTCACTTCATCATCCCTCTCTCCTATGGTAACCTCAAGAGACCTCCGAAATCCTCCGAACATCTCCGAATGTCTCCTCCCCGCTCCTCCCCGCCTCCTCCCCCTCCTCCTCCTCCTCCTCCTCCTCGTTCCGTTACGCTGGCGGAAAGGGGCCCAGGAACAGGCCTCGGAGACTTCCAGAAACAGCCGAAAGTCAGCGAATAGCCTCGACCCCTCTCCTACACAAAAACCCAGCGAAGGACCCAACCCTATGAAGCTGCGTGTGACGCAGTGCGCGGCTCTCTCTTCAAATGCTGCGCGCCGCGGGGCAGTGCGGACAAGGGGGGGGGGTGCTGAGCGCAGAGTCGCGGTGGGGCTCCCTGCGGGGCGAAACCTGCGTGAGGGGACGTGCCGAAATGGGCGGAGGGGGGGGGGGGCCGTGCGTCGGCGCCCACTGGGGCCGCAGGTGGAGGTCCCTGTGAGGGGGGGCACACGATCCGCGCGATTGGCGCGCCGACATGGGCGAGGGGCGCCGCACTTCGGCGCCCACAGGGGCCGCAGGCGGAACTCCCTGCGAGGGCACGATCTGCGTGAGGAACGTGCCGAATTAGGCGGGGGGGGCACGTCGGCGCCCAGGGGCCGCAAGCAGAACGGCCCTCGGGGGCACGATCCGCGTCACAGGAATCTGCCACAGCTGTAGGAGGGACGCAAGACGTCGGCGCCCACTGGGGCCGTCGGCGGAGCTTCCTGTGGGGCATGGAAGGAGGAGGAGGAGGAGGAGGAGGAGGAGGAGGAGGAGGAGGAGGAGGAGGAGGAGGAGGAGGAGGAGGAAACGGAGGAGGAGAAGGATGATGCTGATGATGATGGTGGTGGTGGTGGTGATGATGATGATGATGATGATGATCATGGCAACTCCTTTATGCCAGCAGTCAGGGTGTGAGGATGGGCTGCTTCGAGTGACGCAGGACGCCATGGAGAACGCAGGAAGGACATATAACATTTACTACATGCCAGATCTGCAAACATGATCGCAAGCTGGTATCGCCAAAAATCAAAGTCGCCTCAGGACAGAGGCAACGATTGTCGCAACGTGAGCGTTGTAATACAATCGGGCCAACACTTTACATAACTTGGGTGGGTATACGGCTGCCGCGGCATTGGCAAAGGACCCGTCTGGCCTTTTGCCGCAGAGGATCTCGTGACGCTTGCCCGAGCGAACGCAGATCCCACGCCGCGAGCCAACGCACTTTGAACCCCGCCAAAGAGTAGCATCCAACAAGCCGAGCAGGGGGCCAGTGTCTTGCCGCCACGGCGACCCCCACACACACATCGACGTGACAACGAACTCCACAGCGCGACGGCGCGCCAGGCGCCCCAAATCGGGCAAAAGCCAGAGTCTGGATGTCTTTGGATTCTCGACGGACCACGGGACTCTAGAGGCTAAAGAGCCAACGCGTGATGTTCAACGGGTGGAGGCACCTCACCTACGCCAACCTCCTCACAACCGCCATCGCCTGGGCGCGGCCGGGTTTCAGCCGCCGCGGTCAGCTCGGCCACCCTCATCACCGGCGCTGGGCAGCAAGTCTCGACTGGACGCTGGCGCGGCGCTGGCGCGGAGCTGGGGAGGGGGCTGGAAGGCCATGGAAGTGGCTCGCGAGGGTGGGGCCGCCGGCTGGCCCGGCTCTCCCTTCCGCATCTCCGCCGCCGACGTGTCGAAGGAGCTCAAGAGGGCGGTGGCCGCGCTCGGGCTCGGGCGCGTCGGGGGGGCCCACCTCGACTGGCGTCGTCGTGCAGGGCCGTCGCGCGATTCAGCCGCCTCTTGCCAGACACTGGTAGGAAGGCACCACCATGGCCGATGGCGGACATGCAGCGCGCGCCGCTACGAGGGGAGCAGCCGACCCACCGAAATTCTGCATCGGCTTCGTCTTGTCCTCCAGCGGCATGGAGGCGGGTGGGTGGTGAGTCTGTGCGAGTCCGTGTTCGAAGTGCTCTCTCCTTGGCCGCAGCCAGCTCGAAGGCCCCTGTGATGCTCGAGCTGTTCTCTGGGCACGGAGGTCTTGCCCGCGCTGCTGGAGCCATGGGCTTCTGGGTCCTCGTCTGGGGCCTGTCGCTCGGCGAGCAGCATGATCTGACCCGCTCCTAGAATTGGTTTAGAATCACGCCGTGGCTCCGAGCAGGCTTGCTGCTAGGTTGGCACGCAGACGTGCCATGCAACGCCCTCGCGCGGGCGAGAAGCTATGGTTTCGGCCCCCCCGCGGAGCAATCGGACGAACACCTTTTTGGCCTCCCCGATCCGATCTCTCTTTCAAGCGGCAAGCCCAGGTTGGCGCGTCCAGCTGCCTAGATAAATTCGTTGCTGCCCGGCTATCCCAAAAGCCCGGGACTTGCCCCCGGCCCAGGGCGCGATCGGCATGTACTGCGCAAGGTAGGCCTCCCTCTCGCACGTGGCCTGCGCCGCGGCCTCAGCGCCCGGGCGGCCGCTGGCGGCTGGACCTCGGCGGCCCGCTCCCGCGGAGTCTGAGCCCGCCCCGCGGCCGCCGCCAGCCTGCGCTCCGCGCCCTGCAGGAATCTCGCCGCCGCGGCGACGGCGCTCGGGCCCCCCGGGGGCGCTCGACGGCCCAGCGTGACCGGGAAGTCCAGTCGCGAGGCTGCCGAGGTCGACGTAGGCCGGGCCCGTGGCGAGCGGGGCCGCGCCCAAGAGCGGCCGAGCATGCCGCGGCGCCGCGCGCGGGAGTCGAGGGTCCGCCAATCTTCTCGGTGCTGTCGGGGGCGCGGCTGGAGTGTCCGAACCAAAACAGCGACGCGACGAGCTGAGGGTCGGCCCCCGGGTGCTGGGCATGCCGTGTGTGTCCTGGCTGTAGTGGCCCCCGACCGTGCCGTGACTGCTGATGTTCGTCGTGCCGCTGATGAGGTCATGCTTGCCTGCGGGGGCGTGCTTGTCACTGGCGTCGTGCTTGCCATTAATGATGTCGTGCTTAACTATCATGTCGTGCTTGCCATTGGTGTCGTGCGTGTCTTCGCTGTCGTGCTTGTCGCGAATGTTGTCCTACTTATATGCAGAGACGTACTGGTCGATAATGTCGTGCGTGTCACTGATGTTGTCGCGCTTGCCTCCCAAGACGTGCATGCTGGCCTTGGTGGGCCCAGCCTGGGTGGGCCCGTGCCTGGGCGAGAGCTTGGGCTCTATGATGACCTCCGAAGGCTTCGTGGGGGACCCCGTCCACAATGGGGGCCCGTCGGCAACGTGGAACTCCGCAGGGGCCCACCTCGCGCGCGGGTGCGGCCCAGGAGCCGGAGGCAGGGCGGACATCCGCTGCATGATTCGAAGCGTCGCGTGAGAGTGGGCGCGCATGCGGGAAGAGGCGGCGACGGCCGTGATGGGAACCTCCGATCACAAGGGTCTTCTCACCGTGATTGCTCGCGTTCCGAAGGGCGTGGCGAAGATGATAGTGGACGGCCCTAGCTTCTAGAATCGGCGAAGGATCCACTCGGTCCCACTTCCTACTGCCCGTGACTGTCCATGACGAACGCTCCAGAAGGCTTTTAGGAACTTCTGGGAATTCTGCGAGGTCTCGCTCCGGGGGTGGCCCGACTGGCACGGCCGCCTGGCGCTCGGCAGCTGGCCCGAAAACGGCGAGGCCTGGGCCGCCCGAGGCAGGGTGTCCCACCTCGGCGGCGATGGCCTGGCCCAGCGCTCGCTGGCTGGCCGCCTGAGCGCGCCGGCGCGGGGGGGGGGCCGCTCGGCCCGCCCGAAGCGCATGCGCTCTCAGAAACGACCCACGGACCTCGCAGCGCTGGCCGACCAGGTCGCCTGGCACGCCCCCGGGCCCCAGGGCGAGGCGTCGACGGCCCCGACGTCCGTGGGCCAGCTCGCGCGCAGGTCTCGCCGCAGCAGCGGCGCCAGCCCGTCCCTGGCGAGGGGCTCGGCGGACGCGGCCTTGGGCGGGGTCGCCCCCGCGTGGCAGGGCGTCTGCGCGAACCTGATGCAGGCCTCGAAAAGAGAGAGGTCCTCCCGCCGCGCGAGGCTGCTGAAGGTGAGGTGATCCAGCACCTTCTCCGCGTCGGCCCCCCGACAACGACTGCGACGCAGCGGGCGCCCGATCGCGAGCTGGGCCCGCCACTGGCGCGTCCGAGAGGCCGAGGGCCTCCCCGAGCCAGCGATGGCCCAGCCCAGGACGTTGTAGGTGCCCTCGGCCTCCCCCGCGTCCTCCATCGTTGCCGCGAGTCCACGGCGCTCCGACTCGGCCGCCGCCTGCGAGACTGCCGTGCGGACAGCCTTGCCGTCGAAGCCGAGGCTCGCGAAGTTGCCCGCGTACTGGAGGTGGAAGAACTTGCAGAGGCTGGGAGCGGGCCGACCATTACGAAGCCGCTGAGGTTCGGGGCAGCCGACGTGCTCGGACACGCGCCCCATGAACATGACTGGCGCCGCCACAGGGCCCGCGACCACCCCGTCGGCACCACCCGCAGCCTGGGGTAAACCTTGGCCGTCGGGGCGACCACGCGGCCATCGACCTCGCGCACTCCCGCGGCGCCCGCCAGGGCGGGCCGCGTCGCTAAGATGCGCCTGGGCTGCTCGGGCAGCTCGTCGACGCCCTTGACGGTCAGGGTGCCCTCAGGGTCGTCCAGCTCGAGCGCCGCGAAGGAGTCGCCCGCGGGCGGAGCAACTGGAAGGGGTCGGCGAAGACGACGTTGCCGCGCCTGCAGTCGATCGCCATGCGGAGTCGACCCCCTTCTTCTTGATAAAAAGCATCAATTCTCGAGCCGTCTCCGAGTGTGTAGTCGACCAACTTGCGTTGATGTAGGTCGCGAACGAAGCCCTCCCAGTCTCGCGCGCACCTGGGCCGGGGATCGGAGTAAGGAGTCTTGACATAGCATGTCTCGAGTCTAGCGGCCTCGACGTCGGCCGGCAGCGCGTTCCTTCGAACGAAAAGCTCGACCTTGGATATCCCGCCATCGCCCCGCGCGTCCGCGAGCGGTGCTGGTGGCGCGGCTCCGTCCGGCAAGGAGACGAGCGCGGGGTCATGGCTTCCGAGGGGCGACTCCTCGACGTTGTAGCCGCCCCCGGCCGCGCGAAGCTGCGGGCGCGCTCCTGCGGGAGGCAGGTCTCGCGAGGTGCGCCGAGATCCTCCGCCGAGCTCTGGATGTGCATGAGACGCTGGCGCTGGTCGAGTGAAAGAGCACCTGCTGAAAAGCGACGGCCATCCCCGATTTGGCGAAACGGATCGTTCAACCAATTTCGTGCATCCACGACCCGGGTCGCATCCCTCTCAAGACTGGCTCGCCGACATAAGCGTTGCTGAACACCGCGGCTGAGACGACCCAGGCCTGAAACCCGCTGATGCTGAAGGTTATGGGGATAGGGCAGGGCGGGACATCGCGAGGGGCGCGTCGATCAGGGGTGGCGGCGCGCGGGGCCGACGGCGAGGGCGGACCCCTTGCCGGTGTGACGGCGGCCGTCTGGGTGCCTGCTCTCCCCGTCGGCCGGACCTGGCTTGCCCATGCATGCGCGTGGCTTCGCGCTCCTCGCGCGCAAAAGACAAGTTCTTGTACAGCTTCCCTTCTCGCTCGAGCTCGGACCTCGCGTGTTCGACAAGCTCGGGGCAGATCATGATGGCCGTGTGGGCGCGAGTCACGCCCGAGAACGACGCCTGCTCCTCCAGTGTAAAGCCTCCCTAAACCTCCATAGGCCTCCACCCCTTCTCCTCCTCCTCCTCCTCCTCCTCTCCTTCTCCTCCTCCTCCTCCTCCTTCCTCCTCCCTCTTCCCAGCCCTCGTCATCTACCTCCTCCTGCTCCTCTGTCATTCTCCTCTTCAGCCTCGTCCTGTTCCCGTGCCTCTTCCTATTTGAGATGACTCGCCCTCGTCGCACCACCAGGCGTGCAAGTAAGGCGGGCCAGGCGAATCGCCTGCGACTTCATCACGGACTGCCATTCTGAGGATTGACGTGTCGTTTCCAAACGTGGCTCTCGCCGCAACGTCGCGCACGGTCGCATTACACAACAACTGCTCGTAGAGGGATGAAAGAGGATCGGTTTCAATACGCGGCTCCCGCGTTGGAGCCCTGCACACTCGTCTTAAAAGCTTCCACCAATTATCGAGATTAGAGCCGGATCGTTGTCGCCATGTCGCCGTAGCGCCGAGCACTGTCGTTTTTGAACGTTCCAGGGCCACAGAGCATGGAAGGCTATTTCAAATGTGGTTATCGTCTCTGCGCTGTGCACATCCGTCTTCAAAACAACAAATCGTTCACGTGATGGAGCCTGGCTCTTCTTTTCACACTTGGAGATCAAAACTTAAAACTCGAGAGTAGTGGCATTGCGCAACAATTGCACAAATGGCGGGCGACTCCGGTTCAATTTGTGTTTTTCGCTTGGCAGTTATGCAACATATTTGACCATTAGTGCACACTTGTGCAACAGATGCAAGGCGGGTTGGCACCTCCTCTTCAAAATGGGACTCCTGCTGGACACATCCTTGAACTTGATGCGCCTACTTCGCATTCGAGGACGCATGGCAAGTCTTTTCAATGACAAGCTCTTGCCCGAGTGGTACGCCCACGGCGTGCTCAATCTTACGGGGCTCGCTTCCCACAGACAACAGGGCTGTAGGCACTCGGGAGAAGGACCTTGAGCCGGGAGGGGTCAGGAAACTCTGCCCAGCGTGTCGCGGCGGCGGTCCCGGCGACACGCTGTACCCTGCGAGCCGACACCGTGGAGCTCCGCCTCGCGGGGAGGGAGGCTTCGAGAGGCCGGGGGCGCTGACGCTGGGGGACCACGACGTGGCTAGCCTGTCGGCCGAGGCCCGGTGGGCTACGATCGGCGGCGCGACGCGCTCAGCAAATCTTGCCGGCCGTGTTGCGACACCGTTGATGTATCCTTGGTTTACTCTGTAGAGGCCTGCTGGATGGGGTCCAGGTTGATGGGGTCGGAGGTCCGCGCCGCATCGCCGATGCATCGCCGATGTATCGTCGATTCATCGGCGATGCATCGGAGCCGTCGGCTTGAAGTACATCGGGCTCCACATCGAGCCGCATCGCCGATGCATCGGCGATGCTGGGCGATCCTTGGACCCCATCTGCTCGGACTCCATCTGGGAAGGCTAGACTCTGGCTCTCATCCTCCACCGTCAGTGTACTATTATCCCGAAGGTCTGGGCGCCGCAGCGCGCCCGTCTCAAACAATCAAGAAACGAACGATGGGGATTACCAATGCTGCGTCTGATAAGAAGGTCTCTGCCGCGAACGCCGACGTTGCACCACGCACCTCGAAGCTGGCACGTTCCAATGCAGGATACTCCCACGTCTCCCCGAGTCGTTTTGCAAACCACGTGGGGCCCAAGCGCATCCAGTGGAACCATCGCAAGACTGGAAGCCAGCGTCTCTGCATAGTCGGATGTTGCCCACACTTCGCAATGCATCTCGCAATGTCTAGGTCGACGTGGTGTGGTCCTACCAGCATGTGGCCTTCATCGCACGGCTTGTTGAGTGGTCTGCTTGCACGTTGTAAAAACATCATTCGGAATACCTTTCCAAGATAACCGTGGACAACAACCGCTATCTAGTGATGTTGCCAGTGCTGGGCCATGCGCCCGAAGAAAAATTGTCTTCTGACATCGAAGCAACCGTACCATTCAATAGATTGGATGAGGCTTCGTAGTCCGCGACTGCATATGCTTAGCCAGCGGCTGCCGTGGCTCCGAGGATGGTCCTCCCCGTCCTACCGCCCCTGCAATTGGGACCTCCGGAGACTTCCAAAAACCTCCGAAGGACCTCCGAACATCGTCCGAAAACATCCGAAAATACCAACAACCATCGGAAACGTTCCTCCCCCCTACCCCACTGAATCCGCTATGCGGGCCTTCCGAAAAACGCCAATCGTAAACCCCCTCTGAAATCCCTCAGGACGGCTTATTGTCACGGAAAGCCTTCCGCAACCATCCTTGCTCCTCCCCCGCACAAGGGCTTTTCTCACTCTGCCCACTTCCCTCCGCTTCCTCCTCCCCCTCCTCCTCCTCCTCCTCCTCCTCCTCCTCCTCCTACTCTCCTCCTCCTCCTCCTCCTCCTCCCACTCCGACCTCCTACAGCCTCCCTACTTCCTCCATCTCCTCCTCCGCATTCCTCTTCCTCCTCCTGCTGAAATTCATCATCCTCAAACTCATCCTCCTCCTCCTCTTCCTCCTCTTCCTCCTCCTCGAGCTCCTCCTCTTTCTCGCGGGGGAGCGCCTGGAAGTAGGCCTTCACCAGGTCGTCCTCGGCGATAAGCTCCAGCTCGTCGATCGTTATGAGCCCGGACCCGTCCTCGTCGAGTGCGCCGAACAACTGCTGGAGCTTGTCGGCGCAAGCCCGCCTATCCAGGCCGCGCTTTTTTGGCGCAGGAGGGGGGAGGATACGACACTTTGGAACGGCCGCGCAGGTGCACAAGGCCGACACAACGGCGGAGGGGGGATGAGTTGAGGAGGAGGAGTAGGAGGAGGCGAAGGAGGAGGAGGAGGAGGAGGAGGAGGGGGAGGAGGAGGAGGAGGAGGAGGGGAGAGGAGGAGGGGGAGGAGGAGGGGGAGGAGGAGGGGGAGGAGGAGGAGGAGAGGGAGGAGGAGGAGGAGGAGGAGGAGGGAGTAGGAGGAGGGGGAGGAGGAGGAGGAGGGAGGAGGAGAGGGGAGGAGGAGGGAGGAGAGAGGAGGAGGGGAGGAGGAGGAGGAGAAGGGAGAAGAGAGGAGGAGGAGGAGGAAGAGAAGGAGGAGGAAGGAGGAGGAGGAGGAAGAGGAGGAGGAGGAGCAGGAGGAGGGAGGAGGGAGAGGAGGGGACGACGAGGAGGATGATGATGAGGAGTGATTTGAGGAGGAGGCTGGAGGGGGAGTGGGGGCAAGAGGAGGAGGGGACCAGGAGGGGAGACCGATGGGGGTATCAACCTGTGAGTTGCCTGAGCGCCGGGGTCCACGTGGCCAAGGCAACCACCCCTCGAGAGCCGCAAATGGGGGGGGGGTAGGAGAGAGCGAGGAGGATTGAGAAGGAATGATGCACGAGGGTGAGGAGCAGGAGGAGGAAGACAAGGAGGAGGAAGAGAAAGAGGATGATGATGAGGAGGAGGAGTAGGAGGAGGAGGACGAAGAGGAGGAAGATTGAGAAGGAATGATGCTCATTTCGGCGGCGCGCCCATGGGAGCAGTGAGAGGGGGCAGGCCTTCTCAGAAGGCGGCGGGCCTTCCCAAAAACACTCGCTGACTTCTGGGACATGTTCTGAGCTTTCCCCTTTTGACAGCCACGGCTTCCCAGCTTCCGAGAAGCCCCGCCGCCTTCTGAGAAGGCCTGCCCCCTCTCACTGCTCCCATGGGCTTGCCGCCGAACATCTCTGGGCCTCAACATCGTGTAACAATTCTACACGACGAACAACGTGTCCCGGGGATGGGATCGAGAGCTCCAGGCACCGCGCCTTCAAGATACAACACGCTGGGGATCTGGGATCAGTCATCCTCGTCGTCTTCCTCATTCTCGCCAGCTGTTTTTGTTGCCTTCGCCACCCCCTCGTCACCATGGCAAAACGCGGCTTGGAAAACAAGTAGACATGGTGCACAAGAAGACTCTGGGGACCGGTATGGAGCGAAACTTTGGCATGATTTGCCTTCGGGCTGCCTCGGGAGGGCCCTTGCCGATGCTGGATTCGCCACGAGATCCAAATCAGTACGCGCTCCAGAGGAGGTTGCGGGGTCGACGCTGAGGAGGAGTAGGAGGAGGAGGATCAGTGAAGGCCTCCCCAATGCGGTCCGAGTAAATGGGGTCGGAGGATCGCACTGCATCACTGATGCATCGCCGATGCATCCCCGATGTTTTGCCGACGCGTCGTCGCCATCGGCATGGATCAAATCTGGCTCCGCATCGAGCCGCATCGCGGATGCATCGGCAATGCGTCGCGATCCCCCGACCCCATCTACTCGGACCTCATCTGGAAGGTTTGGCAACTGGAGGGCAAGCCTGTCGTACGGGAGTCTTAAACAAGTAACGCTGCGGGCGTGTTTCTGCCCCGTTGCGGGCACCAAGAACCTTCCAGTGGATCGATCTGGCTCAAAACATAGGGGGTCGTCCGCTCCGCTCCAGTCCTGTTGGTTTTCTCATGGCGTCGTGATCTGCTTGCGAAGTCGGATGTCTGGGCTGGCCAGGCCATCAGCGTCAAGCGCGAGACCGTCCGAGGGCCCCCGAGGCAATTCGAGGCCACACGAAGCTATGCGAGCCTATCTGAGGCCGTCTGGACATCGAATGGAGTAATAGTTCTTAGGGCAGAGGTGCCCCACCCCCAGACACACATATTCCAAAGAACAGCCTGTTGTCGATGATCGACTTGGCGACCAAGTCTGGGTTGCGCTGAGTTGTCTCCACAGCCGAGCTCACGAACACTCCTGGAGAACGCATATTTAATCCTGGGGGTAGCGTCCGTTCTCGAGGGGACGGGGAGGAGGGAGGAGCACTACTGCTAATGCTGCTGCTGCTGCTGCCGCGGCGGCGGCGGCAACAACAACAATATAAGTAGTAATAGTAGTAGTAGTAGTAGTAGTAGTAGTAGTAGTAGTAGTAGTAGTAGTAGTAGTAGTAGTAGTAGTAGTAGTAGTAGTAGTAGTAGTAGTAGTAGTAGTACTAGTAGTAGTAAGCAGTAGTAGTAGTAGTAGTAGTAGTAGTAGTAGTAGTAGTAGTAGTAGTAGTAGTAGTAGTAGTAGTTAGTAGTAGTAGCAGTAGTAGTAGTATTAGTAGTGTAGTAGTAGTAGTAGTAGTAGTTAGTGTAGTAGTAGTTAGTAGTAGTAGTAGTAGTAGTAGTAGTAGTAGTAGTAGTAGTAGTAGTAGTAGTAGTAGTAGTCAGTAGTAGTAGTAGTAAGTTAGTAGTAGTAGTGTAGTAGTAGTAGTAGTAGTAGTAGTAGTAGTAGTAGTAGTAGTAGTAGTAGTAGTAAGTAGTAGTATGTAGTAGTAGTAGTAGTAGTAGTCGTAGTATAATAGTAGTAGTAGTCGTAGTAGTAGTAGTAGTAGTATTCGTAGTAGTAGTAGTAGTAGTAGTAGTAGTAGTAGTAGAAATACTAGAAGTAGTGTGGTAGTAGTCGTAGTAGTAGTAGTAGTAGTAGTAGTAGTAGTAGTAGTAGTAGTAGTAGTAGTAGTAGTAGTAGTAGTAGTAGTAGTAGTAGTAGTCGTAGCCATAGTCGTAGTAGTAGTAGTAGTAGTAGTAGTAGTAGTACTAGTAGTAGAAGTAATCGTAGTAATAGTATTGGCAAAAAGAGTAGTAGTGATAGTAGTCATAGTAGTAGCAGCAGTAGTAGTAGTAGTAGTAGTAGTAGTCGTAGTAAAGGTAGTAGTAGCAGTAATAGTGGTAGTAGTAGTAGTAGTAGTAGTAGTAGTAGTAGTAGTAGTAGCACTAGCAATAGTAGTAGCAATCGTAGAAGTAGTAGTAGCAGCAAGGGTGATAGTCGTAATGGTCGTAGTAGTCTCAGTAGGCGTAGTCGTAGTAGTCGTAGTCGTAGTAGTATGAGTAGTAGTAGTAGTAGTAGTAGTAGTAGTAGTAGTAGTAGTAGTATTAGTGGTGGTAATAGTAGTAGTAGTGGTAGTAGTAGGAGTTGTGGTAGTAGTAGTAGTAGCACTAATAATGGTAGTAGTGACCATCGCAGCAAGAGGTGCAGCAGCAGCAGTAGCAATAGTAGTAGTAGTAGTAGTAGTGGTAGGCATCGTCGTCGTCGTAGTGATGATAATAGTAATGGGTGGTAGTAGCCGCAATGATAATCGTATTAGTAGTTGTAGTAGCAGCAGTAGTAGTAGTAGTAGTAGTAGTAGTAGTAGTCCTCGTAGTAATAGAAATAGTAGTAGTAGTGGTAGTGGTAGCAGTCGTAGTCGTAGTAGTAGTAGTAGTAGTAGTAGTAGTAGTCGTAGTAGTAGTAGTAGTAGTAGTAGTAATAATAGCAGTAGTAGTAGTACTAGTGGTAATAGTCGTAGTCGTAGTAATAGTAGAAGCAGCAATAATCGTAGTAGTAATAGTAGTCGTCGTCGTAGTCGTCGTAGCGGTAGCAGTAGTAGTAGCAGTAGTAGTAGTAACAATAGTAGTAGTAGTCGCAGTAGTCGTAGTAGTAGTAGTAGTAGTAGTAGTAGAAGTAGTAGTAGTAGTAGTAATAGTAGTAGTAGTAACGGTAGTACTAGTCGTAATGGTAGTAGTAGGAATCGTCGCAACAGTAGTCGTACTAATGCCAGTAATTATCGCAGTACTAGT